>VXAU01001341.1:504463-565247 GCA_013399695.1 Formicarius rufipectus | reverse complement strand
CATTTCTTTAACTAAAATATATATATATATATATCCCTTTCTGTGTGGGTGTGTGTATAAAGAAACATGTTCATTGCTTAAATTACACCTGAATGCAGAAAATTACACCAGAACAAAATAAATGATTCCATCAAAGAGAGGTATAGCACATAGAAGATGAACTTATCCCCACACATCAACATGGGCTCTCTTAGCTATAGGCTAGACCCTCAGACTGCTTTTCTATTGTGTCAGTTTTTATGTCATTAAAAATAATTGACAGTATCTGGTAGAAATATTAAAGAGCTACAGCAATAACATGAGTGAGCAGAACATTGCATCATTTTTAATTTTTTTTCCTCTCTAGGGCTGGGCATCTGTGTGCATGAGGGATAAGCTACTTCTTCCAAACACCATTCTCTATTTAAACTGAGTGAAGATAACTTAGCCCTGAAGTCATAAACAATGCTGTATACTGTAGAAAGCATCTGGCTGCTCGGTCTATAGATGGATGGAGGCAACACATATATGCTGGCCTTTTAAGGGAATGTAATACTAACTTTTAATAACATGCACTACTCACACAATAGCCATGATTGGAATCAGATGATATTCATATAAGGGTTTAACAAGAACTCAGGGAAATCAAAAAAATGAATGCTAATGATGATATATAACCTCTCAATTGTACCTGTGGACCAAAAGGAGGCAAATGTGAACTTTAGTTTTACAAAAGGATTTGAAGAACTTCAGACAGGTTAATAGCTATTAAAAAAGAAAAAAAAAAAAAAGTTGGGCATCTGGGTGAATGCTGTACATGGGAAGGGACAACAGTCTTTTCCTTTACAGAAGCTGACGTTGCAAAACTTTGTCACCAGACTTTTCATCATTTTCATCACATTAGGATAAGAGTGATCAAATATTTGTGTCTTACTTAGATTTCCATAAGGCTTTTGATAAAGGTCCTTACCTCAGGCTTTTAATAAAATTAAGCAGCCCCTGAATTTAAATGTATTTATTCAGACTGTAGGAGTAAAGAGCTGTTTCACATAATGCAGGAGGAGGGTGGGAGGGGTGTCATCAACAGAATTCCTCATTCTAGCTCCTATTGTTGTCTGACATACTCATCAATAACCTGGATAAGAGGCAAGCAGTGAGACAAGCTGATTTGTGATGAAGTTATTCAAAAGAGTAAGGACAATTGCAATGAATTGCTGAAGGCTCTTTCGGGCCCAAACAATTAAATGAAAAAATTATATGGGAAAACCAATATAGATTAATATAAAGGTGCACATGGGGAAAAATGAGTCTACTTCCACAAGTAAACCAATGACCTCGAGTTTACCACCAGGAGGATCAGGTTGGTGTTTATGAGAGTTTCATCAGAAGACATAGATATTTGGTAGCAAAAAAGCATATCACTGATAAGAAAGGTGAGCAAAAGAATAGAGGGGAAAAATATGAAGGAAAAAAAAAACAAAACAAAACAAAACAAGTTGTTTACCTTAGTAAAGGTAGTAGGGGTCAGACTCAAAGTAAACAAGTAATTCTTCAGGAGCACTCCTTGCTAAAGACAACTCTGAATGTAAAATGGTATATTATAAATATGTAGTCAAAGGTTACCAGGCAGGCAAATCAGTTAACATCTCCTGGTGTCAAAAAAAAAACCTTGGGGAATGGAAAGGTACCTACTTTTCTTTTCCCTGATACCTTTCTAACTGCTTAGATCCACTCTTAAAGACACAGTATTGTTAGAACCTTAACTGAGGCACTTCAGCTCATGTAAATAATAAGATCTGAGCATTGCTTCCATATTTATTTTACCCTCTGTTTTTTTCCCATGTTTTGAGACTTGTGGTATCTGGAACATCATACAGGAAAGGAAAAATCAGACTAACATTACAAATGTTGAGAGGAAGTTGTTGCAAGCATAGATTTGATTTGTAATTTAAAAGAAACAAACAAACAAGTAACACCACTGTCAAAAACTGTAGCATAGTAGATTTGCTGTATACCTGCCCACATTATCTTTTTTACAAAAGAATGGAATATACAAAACCAGCATGATAGATAATTTATCATATATTTTCTTTCAATCCTGAAATAAATTGCAAGGAAGTTATAAAACAATTTAATAGCCTTATTTTGAAATGGTTTGTGGCACCGAAAAGAAACTGCTAGAATAATATATGGCCTTCTGATTTTGCTTAGGAGAGTATCTCTCATACATTTCTATGTTTCTTGAGATTTTAATAGTCAACAAACTATGCATAAAACATATGAAGGAAATAACTGAATGATTTGCAGTGAAACTAGTTCTGAGTTCACTTTTTCCATTCCAGAAAAAATAAAAAATAAAAAAAATGTTCCTGAAAGCAAATGAAATACTGTTTAAATTCTGAATGCAAGGCACAAGTAAGCCGAAATATGTCTCTGCGTGAAGAGCACTTAAAAAACATTGTAATCCAGACAAGAGAATTAAAAAAAAAAAAATCAAAGCTTTGAAATTATTGAGTCATTACTGATTGAGTTCTACACTTCTCTGAATTTTTGATGGATTTTCCTGAAGAGTCTGTGCAGGATATTTTGAGTTTGTTTCTTGCTTTAGCATCTGCCATATAGCTAGCCTGAAAGTATATACTGGTAACTTCTGTTGTATACAGGCCTATTTAAAACATATATCTTTTTACCTTTGTGCTTGTAATTTACCATCTTCATGCAGACTAGAGCTGAAGAAATATTTTTAGACATTTCATCCTATAATTTTTCCATTTGTTGTTTAGAATTTTTATATGTTTAGGGAAATAAAAAACAGTTACTTGTGTGAAACAATTTTTACCAATTCTTTGCTTCAGTTCAAAGAAAAAGGAAAAAAAAATCAGTCTTTGGAAAATTTCAAATGTCTGGAGTTATGGAAGGAAAAATGGGTAAGAGGACTATCATGGAATACTGGAAGTGGGGCTAGAGAATAACAAGAGGGATAAAAATGAGCTTTACTGTGAAGGAAAGTAAACATCATGGCATGATGTTGTCAGCATAAAAAGACATTGCCAATGTAGTCTTAGAGAATGGAAAACAACTGTGCGTATTTGACTGAGGAGGGTATTGCATGTTGCCTTTTGCTGATTACTTAGCACATGTAAAAGTAAGGTGCTGGATCTAGGTGATCATGTTACATGGCAAGACTGTTAGCCATGCTCTCTTACTCACTTAGATAATTAAAAAAGGAAAGAGAGCATATCTTGGAAGTATATATATATATAACCAGATACTGAATTGAAAAGCAGAAAGAATAATTAATGAGAATAAATAGTAGCCTTTAGGGGAAAAAAAATACAATTCCGCACAATGGTTCATAGACAAAAATCTAGTGGAATAAGGCTGGTTGAGATTATTAACCTAATCTATCTCAGTCATTTGCAATTGTGGGAAGGAGACCAAGGAGGAGGAGAAAAGGTCAGTGAATGATTATGTACTCTGTAAACAACAGCAACTCCAGAAAAATAAAAAAAAACCCATCAAATTATTTGCAAAAGCACTACACTAAAGATCTCTGTGTGAATTCAGAGATCATCTTATCCTCTTTCCTTCAAGCCATGCCGGATGCACAGACACAGCGCTATTGTAGCTGTTTGGAGATGGACTGCCTCTGACCTGAGGAACCTGCTGTTCAGAGGTCACCTGTGTGCCACAGAACCACCTCTCAAAACCACCAGGTGGTGCATAAGCTTTAACATAATGCACAGACAATAATTTCTCCTCTTTGGCATCTTTATTCTAATGTCAGGGCTCCTCAAACAAAAGCAAGCATAAATTTGACCTTCATTGCGCTGGTGTTAATTAGTGTTAGAGATTTTTAGCATTGGAAAGAAAGAAAACCCACACAACACTAAGCATATACGTAGTATTAATATGGTTTCAATATAATTAATTATGAATAACACCTTTTCTCTCTGAGTCTGGTATTTTATTGATTATATTTTCAACCTTGGCTACAATCTATGTTTCAAAACAAAAATGTCTTTGTGTTGCTGTATATTACAAATCCTGTAACAGTACCACCTGCTGTAAAAGCCGACCACCAGACTTCCTACCCGAATTGAGGCAATTCTTTAAGAAAAGAACAACAATCTTTTACTTTAATATATTGTTGAATCATGAATGTTAAACATTAAAACTATGTATTAATAAGATATTAAATTGCTTTGCACAATCCACTTTAATCTTTAGGATTTTGTAGAGAAAGTGAAAAATTCCCTTGAGGCCTACATACCCAATTAACCTCAATTGTCTCAGACAATCACCATTAGGAACAAAAGTATTAGTCTTTGGATTGAGACCACATTAAATATTATGTATCAGGCATTTATGGTTATTATGTTAATTCTTGTCTTACTACAATGGAGAATATAATTTAAAAATTCTTAAGGGAAAAAGAAAAAAAAGAAATCTTTCAGTAGAAATCTAGGCCTGGCTCTGCTAAAAATAAACCTTCCTCTTCTTCAGTTTTTAAGACTGAATGCCTTCCTTCCTTTCTTCTTCTCCATCTTGCTATTTGCAGGTGAAGGCACTGCTCTACTAATTGACTATCACTTTAGAGGGAATAAGCACATGGTTCAAACCACAGTACTGAATAAAATTTTAAGATTATAGGGGACTTTGTTCCACTTCTGCCCAGCTATTTACTCTTGACCAGTTCACTTCAACTTTCTGCTGCTACTGCTGCTTTTCTTCATGCTTGGTGCCTCTCTTCAGGCATCAGGAGGAGGGGTTAGAAAGAATATATATTTATTTTATTAGGACTTAAACATGGGTGATGGTGGCTTATCTGTAAAAAGTTGCTTTACTGTTCGGAGAGCCTATAGCATAAACTCACTTGGACAGAAAAGTTTTCACCATACATAACATAAACATGTGAGGTAACAATGATAATTCTTTATCTTTTCTCTCATGAAATGCAGAATATATTTTCCTACTTTCTACAACCCATAAGAACATTGTTTGAAAAATAATATTATGACATCTGATTTCTTTTTTTTTTTTGGTAGAGTTTCTGAAGAACTGCAAAAAAAAATTGTTTAGAAATTTAAATTTAATTTCCAAAACTAAAAGCAAATTGTAACAAACTCTAAAATGTGTTTTACAGTATGTATAATGTTGTGTCGGGTTTGCTCAGCTCCCTGCCAAACACAAATGTTTAGTAATGTAAACCTGTAATATATACATATGTATACAATGTGTATTTAATTAATCTTCTTTCTGTCTTCTGATTTTTAATTTAATCTCATGCTTTTCTAAGCCAGATTCACAGTTCTGAAAGCTTGACTTTGGCAGTAGCATATTGAGAAAGATAGGACTCTGGTCTTGTTTATGCATATAGAAATTGCAGTATTTTGAATTCCTTTCTTTTCCTCAAAAGTTTTGATGCGTTTTAGGACAGATATTTCTCATGACCTCAACATATTTCTTTTTTTAAATTATTATTATTTTTTAACATTAGAAACAACTAAATAATGTACTATTCCATATATTTATATAAATCATGACTGATCTTTGAACATTGCTTGGGAACCTCTGGGACTTCCTGATTATAAGGATCAGACTAAACAATAAAAATTACGAAAATACAGAGGTGTGAATATTGTCAAAATTACCCCTCTGGATAAAACATATTTTTTTAAAAATATGGCAAGCTCTAAAATGAAAATAATCAAATTAAGACACTGTTTTTGAAAAGCTGCTATAACTCACCTCAATTCTATTGTTTTTTTTAAAATGAGACTGAGACAGGTATTTGTGAAGATACTTTCTCTAAAATTACAGGTATAGATGGGAAAGCATGATTTTTTCCATGGAACTTTGCTTTTATAGTCCAAATAAAATTCTTGAACTAAGAATCTAAGTTTACTTTCAGTGTTTCTCTTTCTTTCTACCAAAGACAAGCTTAAGGAAATTCTATTACCAAGAATCTGATGTATCCAGGTAATAGCCAGAAGCATTTTACACTATCTAGGCCTGCACAAAACAAGATCATTAACTTCACTGGTGTAATTATTACCTGTATTATTAACTGCAACCTTAACAGTAGAATTAAATTCTTATCTGTTCCAGGTACTGCATCAGAGAAAGTGGACGGTCCCCAATGGAAAACAGTTCTGGCACTAAAGGCTGAAGTGCTCCCTGTAATTTAATTCCTTTTGCTGACTTTTCTCAATAGTGTAAAATCACTTTTTAATGGGCAGAATTGATTCAATGAAATTTGAGATGGGAGTCTAAACAAAAAACCACAATTTTTTCTTTATTGTATTTGCCCTTGCCATAGTGAGATTTTCTTGAGGATTAGCTTTGCATTAAGGATGATACCCATAACATTATCCAAACAGAATATACGATGTTACTTATTACATTAAAATACATTGAGACTGTGATAATGGGAAATACTGATGGTTTGGTGGTTTCTAACGATCTTCATACCATTTTTTTTTTTTAAATAGCCAACCAACCAAAAACCAAACAAAAAAAAATAAACCTTTACTGAGTATGCTGGCTATACCTGTATTTCTCACATAAACTTTAGCACTCCTTTATTTTAAGAAATGATATGTGGAGACAAAACTCAAACCACAGGCAATATATGAGTGAAATCAGAAAATATATTCTAGTTAACAGTGGCTAATGGACCACAGTTCCAAAAAGCTCTCCTCTTGTTATTTCCAATTTTTAGAAGGCATAAAATGGTTATATATATGTGTGAATAGGTGAACCTGTATAAACAACATTAAGGTGACTTATGCAAAAATTATGTAGACAATTCAGTGAAAAAATGAGTTACGGTGGCTGTTGGACATATATACAGTTCAAGTTAGATTACACGGGGAAAATTGCATTTTGTCCCAGAAATAAATGTACAAGCCACAGAAAGGTATTCTGTCACTTTACTCTAGCTTTTGTTTATGAAACACAGGGAAAATTATACAGTACAAGAGCCGTGATTCATTCTATTTTTTGAACCATCAAATATGTGTAACTTTGACTGTCATAAGAAGGTACACGGTAATTCCAAGATGGTTTACAAGAAAGCCTGTTTTTTGTTATCTGTCTTTGATCTTCTTCAGAGACAAGATGACAGATTACTTTATATTGTCTTATCCATTAACTAAAATAAGGAATCTAGTAGTTCCCCCAAACTAACAAGTTAATGTAATTTCTGAAGGCATCCCTTACAGAGTGAAAGAATCTCTTTAATCAGTTTGCATACCACAGGTATGAAAGATTCCAGAATGTTTCAGTTTTGCAAAAGCCTACACTCTCATAGGATGTTTCAAAGACATACATAATTTACTCCTCAAAATAATTTTTATAATTATTTATTAAGCCACATAGCTTGTATCCTTAATGTTTTGTCAAAAGATTACATAATTTCTTTACTCTTCCTAAAAATACTTTTACTCCTGTGATGACCAGTAACTTGATTGAATATATACTAATTCAATTTTAGTAACAGAGCAAAACAATTATACTCTCAAACTTTTTTATGCTATTTCTGAGGGAAACATAGTGTGGGTATTTTGGACATTATTTTTCCTCATAAATATTTACATGAGTTAAAGTATCAATAATTAAAACCAGAAACCCAAGTTTGATCACGTGACCTTAAAGGTTCCTTCTGGTTCTCCATCCACAAATCAATTTGCTTCAGGAAGACAAGAATAATTTAATGAGCTGTTTGATACTTGACCTGAAAGAATCTGTACAACTCAACATTCAGAGAAGCTGTGCTCTGTGTATTCATTCAGTTCCAAAAAAAAACCAAACCAAACCAACAAAAACCCAAACAAAAAACCAACCAAACAAACAAGAAAACAAAACAAAAAAGCAACCAACAGAACAAAAAAATCCAAACTCACAAAAAAACCCACAACAAAAGCCCCAACCATCTTGCATTTGTGTAAGTTCATTTTCCATTACATGGCTTCATTTTTAGTTTCAGAACATTTTTTCATACAGAATATGCCACTTAGCATTCTCTCTAACATTCAGTATATCCAACTAAGTATTCAGGGAAATATCCATACAAGCATTCAACCTTTTGAAAGAGTCAGACCACAGACTTACAGGTTAATACTTTGAATGTAAGCTCAAAGTGTCACATTAAAGCACTCTACAACATTCTAGGTAAAAATTTGCAATGAGATCACATGCCTGGCAACAGAATCCTCACATGTGGTATTTCATGTAAAGGTAACACCCTGTGCTAGCTACAATATCATTTTAAGGGGCATAACGTGTTTTCACAACTACAGCTGACCAGCTATATGTTGATCAAAGAGAAAATTGAGATGATAATCTTACCTATGACTGTCTTTTTATATGTTGCATTGTTATAGGGTTTTTTTAGGAGCCAGCGGAATTTTCTTTTCCCCTACCAACAAACAAGGAGCTAATGGCCCTTATCTTTCCTCACTGCAGATATCAAAGGGTAGATCCTGACTGAAAGGGGGTTACCCAGCAATGGTAATGGTTGGAGTGGGTGTGGTAAGAAGGGGAGGCTTTGGGTTTTCGGCTTGCAGGGGAGAAGGACTGCGGGAAGAAGGGGAGAGAGGTGGCTCTTAGAGAAACCTCTACCCTCCATGGACTAGGAGAGAGAGTTTTGCCCATGGAAAGAGGATCCCAGCTCTTCCCTCCTTTTTCTGCGTGGCGCCTTTCACCGACTCCACAGCGACGATCTCAGAGGGACACACCTAAACCTTTTTCCACCCACCCCATGGGGGGTCAGCACAGCACCAGCCAAGGAGCAACATCACCACCTGCTGTCTGTAAATAATACTGTGCCCAATGGGCGCAGAGGCTGCGGGGGGGTTCAACGGGGAATTGTCCTACAAATTGGTCGTTCAGTTCTGGTTGCTTTGTTCTCTCTTGAGTAGATATATATAGAATTATATATCTATATATTGTAGTTAAGAACTGTTATCCTTCCTATTATCATACCTTAATTAAATTTTGTTTTGAGTCCCAAGGAGGTCTGTCTCCTTCTTTGGTTTCTAGTCCAACAACTTTCTTAATTTCCTCTAAACTTAGACATGCATATAAATAGGAAGGAAGTTATGTAACGAACCTGTGCTCAGCTTCAGGTTGCATCAGGTGTTCCTCTTATTTATGACTCCTTTGATTATGACCCAGGAAGGAAACTGATGTGTTTGCTTGCATAATTCTTTTTCAAAATTACAAAACACTCGATCCACACAGAAGTACCATTATGAAATAGCTGACTCATTTCAAAACCATGGCTTCTATCACTACATATGGTTACACTATCACATAATTTTTATTTTCATATAGGTCACACTACCAATTGTAAAGACCAAACATTGTCTTATGAAAGAAAGAAGCCTTATTTCCAGTGAAATTTGAAACTGCTCAAAAAACAAAGCAAGGAAAAGTGTGTTCATGGAATTTAATGAATTTAATTAAATTTGGGGGCAGGGGACGACTCAACCGTGTTTTACAGCAAATCTCTGTTGACACAACACAGAAGCAGTTAGCAAGGTTAAAGAGCTGTGAGATATTATTAGCCATGAATAAGAAAGCTTTTCCTTACACTCAAGTCAGTGAACTGAAACTTGTAAATCTTGGATATTTCAAGCTATCGAGTTACAAAAAACATCTACTATTTTAATTGGGACTCAGTACTTTCCTTCCTGACCATTCTTATTTATTCCTCCTCAGGTATAATCACATGCATCTAAACTCCAGCTTCTGAGTAAGGGCACAGAATTGTCCTACCTAAGTCCCATAAAGTCCTTATTGTGAATTTTCAGGCATAGATTTCTCATCTCTGCAGCCGAGTCCATGCATTTTGAATCTGAATTCTGATTCATTCCTCAAAGTGACTTATAGTCTAGCTCATCTTGGTCATGTCAGGTAAGAACTACTCAACACTGGAGCAAAAAAAAATGCCAATCAATAGGACTCCACAACACTCTTGACTAATAACACCTACATTAATGCCTCTGGTAGAGATAGCTCAGTTACAGGATTTTTTTTAAAGGACATTAGAGATCACAGTAGCTTCCTTTTGCCAGTTCCACAAGACTTGCAACAAAACTTCTATCTCTTATAGTGGTAATTCTGTTAGTCTTCAAAAACAAGATGAGTGACACATCTACAAGTGAGCTATATGAGTGTCCATACTCATTAATAATTAAAACCCAAACAATGGTTCCTCAAGCACTAAAATCCTTGCCTATCACAAAATTTTCTGTATTATTTATCTTTTGATGGTTTTGACTTATTGTCTCATGAACATCTTTTCTCTAGAGCCTCAACACGAGAAAAAGAGAACTTTTATATAGGGATGGAAGAGCTCTGTCATCTTTCTCTTCTGCCAAACCTCATCTCCTGAACATACCAAAAGACAGTTTGGCACACTTGCCTTCGACCCTTTATTATAGCACCAGACAGTCGTTATAACAGCAGCACACTTTGCTCCTGCAGTTCTTCCTCCTGCCTGCCCTTCTCATACTTTATTTCTTTCTTTTCTGATATCTAAGAGGACAGAGAGAGTCTGATATCTCTGATACCCAGAGAAGAAGAAATGTTATGATGGAAGAGGAAAACAATTCAGAAAATTCAATTCACTGAAGGGATGACTCCTAATCTGTGGAAACATGAACTCTGCCTTTTAGAACATGAACCGTTCATATTTTATTCTGCTCTTCTCCACTCTGAGAGAGTGTTATCATAATATAATATATATAAATAATCAGAGAACTAAGTGCTTATGGAAAATTCAGCTACTACTTAACAGCTTCAAATGTTATTGTTCATTGGCTATTTACAGCATACTCCCTCAAAAGTTCAAAACCATGTTATTCTTTCCTAGAGGTTTCATCTATACATTATTTCACTCTTATTGATTTTTCTTCACCTATTTCTTATAACAACAATCAACAAGACTTTGCTTCACTTAGACTCTTAATACCACTTAAAAAAACACTAATTACATGCTTCAGTTTTGTTTCCAATTTCTGTGTTATACTAAGAGATCAAAACTGTCTTGTGGTCTTAAATACTGTCTTCTTTCCTTTTTACTCAATAAAGATACACAGATGCAGATACACACATAGATAAGTACTACTCATTTGTGCATATTAACATATATTAATGAGAAAAAAATCTTAGTAACACAGGTTATGATGCATTTGTTCTTTAACTTACTTTTTCATAAAAAACATATTTTGTCAGAAAGTTTCTGTGTCTCTTTACACATGTAAGAACGTAACATTATTCCAAAGTAGCATTAGGACTATATTGTTAAATCTAACAGAGTTGATAAATAATATTTTACATTCCTGAAGATTTTCCAGTTTCCTTGGCATCTTTTGATTTCTTAAAAACACTCGACAGTATCAAAAATGTATGCTTAGCAGAGCATAACCACCATGGAAAGTAGCGGTTAAGGCATCATGGGCATCTTTGCTGATGACCTTTAACAGTGAGTTTCACCACATTAATCTGAATTTAGTCAAGAATCCTGCTAGTGATTCATCCTACTTTCCCAAACTTGTGTGTTGACACTTTAGTCCTAAGAGACAAGCCACAGAAGTCACTAAAAATTCAGTCAGCAATCAAACTGGTTTTCAATATACATAAAACTATAAAGTAAGGCAAAGACACTTTACATTGGTACAATTCAGGATGCTGTTTCACTACACAGGCAGTCTCTAGGGAGCTGCTTCTAATTCAATGAGCAATTTAATTTTCAGCATAATTTGTCATATAATTGTGTATTTAAATTTAGTCTATTCATTCCTTTGTTTACATAATTAATTCTGATTTATTTTCAAGATCTCATATTGCAGTTCTTTCATTTTTCAATTCTTTGTTTGTAATTTGTTGAAGATTACATCAGATTTTCAAATCCTTTAGAAATTGTCCAAATCCTGCACAATGAACATTAAAAGTTAAAACATTTTTTAGTCTTATTTTTTACTTCAGTGAAGTTTCAGGTTAGAATTTTCATTGAAAGCTGTGACAAGAACAATGCTATAAAGGAATTCTAGACTGTTATTTGCTATATAAAATGCTTAATCTCTTTCCTGACTATGGCCTGAATGTACACTTTATAAAAAAGACAAGGAAAAATATAAATCCCATATTATGTAACTAACACTGAGGTTTTTAGATTTGTATGCAACAAAGAACAACAAAGCAGAACAGCCTGGTAACTAATTTAATGATATTCATGTGCTGCACTAATGTGTCACTTATAATTCAGGAGGATGCACATGAACTGCCCTTGCCATCCTTCATTTCAGACAGTTCCTGACAACAGGATCTTTACCCTAAAAAGACTAGAGAGAGATGAACCTTTGGTTGATTTATTACGTGCAGGACTGATTGAAGCTTTGACCAGGTTTCTGTGGCAAGAATACTACTAAGCATAAATAGTGCTATTCATATTTCAGCTTTCCCTCTTTTGTCAATGTGTAGATGAAGCAATGGCTCCATCTTTTATTGTTGTCATAAACCATCCATTTATTACAGCAATAAATGATGAAACATAGACTGTGGTTCCTCTTCATATCAATGACTTTTAGTCTTATGCTATATCAGAGGTCAAGGAGTTCTTTGTATGTACCTATAGAAGACTTCTGCTTTGGATTAAATTGAAGTAATAAAGGCATGATGAGGAAGCACCTGCATTTTCTATTCCTCTCATAGGTCTGCATGGTTGTTTCTACAGAATCAGGGAATTTCTTATGTTCAGATGGGTTTTCTTATTTTTAAATTTGTATCCATTGCTTTTTGTCCTGTCACTAAGTACCACTGAGAAGAGCTCTCCTTTATTGCCCTCTACCAGGTATTTTTATAAATTGATAAGATCCCCTTGAACCTTTCTTGCTTCATGCTGAACAGTACCATCTACCTCAGCCTCTCCTTGTATGGCAGATGTTCTAGGTGCTTATACATCTTTGTAGTCCTTCAGTGGACTCATTCCAGCTAAGTTCATATCTTTCTTGTTGTCCTAGGGGGTCCAGAGATGGACCTAGTGCTCACACAGTTGGTTTGATCAATGCCAAGCAGAAAAAAAAAAGACCATCTTTATTTACCATGTTTCTACTGGCAACAACACTCTTCCACATGCAGACTCAGAAGCTGTTGATGACCTTTGTCATGTGGGACATGGGCTGCCTCATGATCAGCCTGATGGCCCCCGTGATGCCAAGGTTGTTCTCTGCAGAGCTGCTTTCAAGCTGGGTAATGGGCAGTGGATATTGGGCCTTCAGTTACTCCTCTCCAAATGAGGGACTTGGAATTTCCCATGGCTGAGTTTCATGAGATTCTCCTCTTTCCGTTTTTCCAGCCCATCAAAATCCCTTTGAATAGCAATACACCTAACTGGTTTATCATACATGGTTTTTTATTGTCTGTAAACTGGCTGAGTACACATTGTGCCCAATCATCTGCTCTTTAATGAAGATGTTAAACAGTATTTACTCCATTCTTGACCCCTGAGACACTTTACTAGTCTCTTGCCAATAACTGTATCTTTGGGTCACTGATCATCATCCTCTAGGACCAGCCATTCAGTCAGTTTTCAGTTCACCTCACTGTCTACTAATCTAATCCCTGCCTGTTTATCTAAGGATGTTATGGCAAACAGTGTCAAAGAATTTACCAAAGTCAAGGTTAAAAAACATCTACTGCTCTCCCTTTCTCTGCCAATCCAGTCATTTTATTGTAGAACACTATTAAAGTGGTTAAGCATGGTTTCTCATTCATAAGTCAATGCTAACTACTTCTGAGCGCCTGTTTCTCAGGATTAGTTGCTTCATTGCCCTCCCAAGTACTAAAGTGAGACTGACCAGTAGTAGTTCCCAGATCTTTATTCTTCGCTTTCTTGAAGATGAGTGACATTTGCTCTCTTACAGTCTCCAGGAATCTCTCCTGATCATCATGACCTTTCAAAGACAACTGAGTGCCCCTACAATAGCATCAATCAGCTCCCTCAGCACTTGTGAGTACCACCCATTTATCTCCGTGGACTTATATATGCCTAGTTTGTTATAGTTCCTGAAGGCTGATCATACCAATAAATACTAAGGAGGAAAAAACATTAAGCATTTTTGTCTTTGACACATTCTTTGACAGCAACTTTTCAGATTCATTTGGCAACAGGCCCACCTTTTCCCTAGTGTTCCTTTTGCTGTTTCTGCACTTGTAATTCCCCTAAATTTCTTGACAAATTCAACTTCAAGTTGGCTTTGGTTTTCCCATATTATTAACTACATAGTGCACCTAATACGGCATCTAATATGAAAAAAAGTTTGATTCCTTGTTGCTACTAATAGGCAAAAATTGATCAAGAGTTTGCAATCAGTTATCACTATATGCTTATTATGTCTTGGTTCTACAGAGAAAATTAAAATGCCCTAGGAGAGAAAACCCTGCTTTGTCTTTACAGGCCTGTAACAAGAAGTGCATAGTATGGATGTACCTTTGTGTTGTTTTCCAGAAGAGGTGTGGCTGACATTATTTTCATTCAAAAATGTTTTCTCAAGGGATAAGCAGTTTGAAAGATCTCCTCTGGATGCATATAAATTCTCTAGTCGGAACTGGAAATTAACCTTCACAATTCAAGTTTCCTCAAGCTGAAGAACTGCCAGTTTCTAGAAAGGACTTTCAGCTATGTAACAAAACTCTGAATTCTATGTTAATCCAATTCTGCTGATTAATGACACAAGTTACAAAACTTTCATCCTTTTGTATTCCATGTTTTGATCATTATCAAAATGCATTTACACATAATTTTTTTATTTTAGATTTTTGAGAGGAGAATGCAAATTTGGATGGTTTTTGTCCCATTCCCCCCAGGCTTTCAGGTAACGACAAGCTTACAACTCTAGTAGTATGATGCTCCCTTGAACCCAGTTCAAAGAACTCAATGCTGAATATATTTTGTAGTGTACTATGGAAATTCAAAGTATATGAAAAGTCACAGAAAAGAGGAATACAGGTCTGAATACAATATTTTGAATATGAACAACATTTGACTGCTGACAGTAAATGGACTTTCCCTTGTTATTCTAATAGCCTTGAAATTCTATGCTTCTACTTTTCAGCACTCCTTACACTAACACAATGCCAGAGGATTGGAAATTATAGTTTTGCACCAATGTCTGGGTTTTTTTTTAGTTAATATTCTTTGTTTGGGTGGTTTTTAGTTTAGGTTTTTGGTTTGTAGTGCTGCCCAAGAGGACTCTTCATGGAACTACACCTAATTCTGTTTCATGTCAATAACAATACTCAATGGCAAGGTGGAAAATACTTGATTTCTATGAAATCGTAGGAATAGAGAACAACAAAAGCAAGCTTCATTCATGCTAAAATACATCCTTTCAAAACCATGAAAGAAACTCTCTTTCTTTCTAGCTAATTATTTGGTGATAGATACAAACCAGAGATATTAATAAATGTTTTTAAAGAAAGAACCCAAGAGATTAGTTACCATGGCAGAGATAAGGAACCTGATACATTTACCGGATTTAAAATAAATAGAATAATACAGCTCTGTGTTTACATATGGTTAAATCATTAAAAATATGTGGAAAAAAATGTTTCTTTAATGCTCATTTATGGACCAGAAGAAAGTGGACTCAGGTCTGATTCCTAGTCTGCTGTATAAATCTGGTGTATATGTTCATCAATTGATGTTTAAATACATTTGTTTCCTGATCTGATGCCCCAATCTAATTTCTGTGACTTCACAAAGTCAGTAAATCAGAAAAATAAACAGCAAATTACAATAATACTATGCTTTATTTTTTCTAGAGGAAGGTAAAGGTTTAGGAAGCAAGCAACTTTAATAATTCCAAGAGAAGCAAAAATATATCTAAAAACATACACTACTCTGGTCTTTGGTATACTTTCTCTAATGTTACAATTAAAAACTGAAAATGTCAACACCATGCAAGGACAGTTAATCTACCATTTGAACTCCTTCACTCTCCAGTCTTTTCAAAAGCAAAACAGAACAACAACAATAAAAGAGCAAATAAGACATTTCATGCTTGCTACATAAAAAGACAGGTCTAATATAGTAACCTTAAAAAAAAATACTTTCTACTGAAATCAAATAAGAAACACCCATCTCCATCCTTATTCCCATCCACAGAGTCAAGGCCATCTTATTCAAGCACCTATAAATAAACTAAGGAGAGATGAAAATGCCTTTTTACTTTATCTAGACCCATTTGAAGTTTTATTCCCCAGAATAGCAACTTCACAGTATCAGTTAATGGGGAAAAAATAAATTATCTTAACCAATAATTAAGAGTTCTTGTTTGAGTCACATATTGCTACAGCAGGATTATTAAATCCATATACAGCTTTTAGTAAGGTGTGACTTCATGATGGAGGATATTTCAGTAGGTTGTTTCCAATTACGAAAGTCAAAGTGCTTTAGTGTTTGGTAATGGTGTGTCTTCCCTCCTTTGTGAACTCCTGGTGTGCATTCCAAATAAATCTAATGCTTTCACTGCTTATTCCATCCTTGTTATCACTTCCCCTTTTGTTCCTGACACTTCCCTTACTTCTCTTTTACTTTGCTCTCTTTCCCTCTTTATATAACACATTTTATTTGTACTTCTTCCTTTGAGGAGATGATAAAAACCACTTGCAATAGATAAAAACCAAAAAAAGTGTCATGCAAATACATGTATCCCTGTACCGAGATAGAAAGGGGGTTCCAAGAACAGCTTAAATTTATACTTGATTGAATACAGCATACTAGCCAACAAATAAGCAGCTGTGAATACTGCAGTAAGCTAAATGACCTTGAAATTGAATAAGAAAAACTAAAATACAGGATGTGTCAGTGGCAGATGCTAAACTAAACCCCATGTGAAGTGACTGACAGAGTTAATAAAGGTGCTTCTGACAGCCACATATGAAAGTTTTGATTTCCCTTTACAAACATCAGTGCTGTGAACCTTTCCTGCGTAGACACATTGCAGCAATGTAAATAATGTTTCTTTCTCCCTTTTGGAAATATAGAACTAACAACAAGAGTTTCAAAAAGAGAGAAATAAAGCATTTAGAAAGACTTCTCAGTTTAAGCAGTCTTATCCTCAAATCATACATAAACACCCAAAATCAGGAAGTATATTTCCTGATTTCCTAAAATAACAGAACAGCATGGAGCAGACTTCATACCTACTTAGTATTTTTCTAATATTCCACAAGAATTAGCAAAAATTTCAGAAAGTAAAAACAATTCAGTTTGTCTGTGTAATTTCACATAGCAAGTAGTTCCAGTTGCCTACTTTTAAAACATCTTTTCTAAAAATGCTTTCACACAAAGATTGTACCAAGTAAAAATTCAATTTACAATGTTATTATTAATTACTTGCATATAATTTCACTTCTAGACTTTCACAACTCTGTGAAGCCTCTTTATGCCTAGGCTGGATCAGTGAGCTATGGAACTGTTTTCTTTGAAACCAGATTTTGACCACCAAGTATCTATTCTCATAAAAGGTAGGGAATAAAACACACAGCAGCCCTTGCCCTTTTAACAGCCACTCCACGTCTTCCACATAATGTTTTGCTAAATGGTACCAACATTTTAATTTATTATTAATATTATTATTGTCTAACATGACATACAGATTTCAAGAGACAGACTTTTATATTTCCCTTTTTACTCCCCTAGCTTTTTTCTTCTCCGGCATATGTGCACGTAAATTTTATATCTTTAATCATTTAACAGTAGGATCTCTTTCATTTCAATCCAGAACATATAACCTGGTCATGCTCCATACTGAACATCAGAATAAAAGAAACTGATAGCAAAAAATATTTTTTCCAGTATGAACATAAAGGATAGGGCTTATATACTCCACTTCTCTCCAAAACCTCCTTCCGCACTCCCTTGCTTTTTGATCACATTACAATAAATGAAAATTCATTCCCTTCCCTCTAAAAGGCTTTCACTGCAATGATTTTTTTTCATAATCAGCGTTGAACACCCTATAAAAATTTTAGAAAATATAAGGAATTTACAAAAAAGTATATTGAAATACATCAACATTTATAAAAACCTCAACTGCAATTGATACACTGAAGCAATTTATAATTAATCTGTACACATATGAGGGGTGAGTACAGCAGAAATACCCATTGGAGAGAAGAATACATGATACTGTAAATGGAGTCCCTTTTTGCTGAAGTTTACAATAAAGAATTGCTATTGCAGGCTATTTTCTTGCCTCACTTTCATATGCTTAAAATCTCATTTTCATCCGCAGAGGTCTGCTACACTTATTCATACCAACAGGTGATCATTTAAGTATGCACAGCTATTTCTCAAGCTTGCATGATTATTTCAAAGAAATTTTAAGGTTCTTACCAATCCACCTGTTGGGGATCCAGAAATAGACAAAGCTGGTATCTACTGTGTTGCTTATTTAATATGTGCTTTCTCAATTTAGATATTTTGCATAGAACTGCCTCAGAGTATTAGCACTTTCATATAATTAGATGTTTACCTTTTCTAGCTTACTCCTTGCTTCAGTCACTCTACCTCACAGAGAATGATTGGGAAAAAAAAGGTGCTTTATAGCTTGTTCTTAAGATGCCTTCCTAGTCCATTCCTTGTTTCCAGGTAAGGAAGTGTTAGGATAATTGAACATCATTGTAGCAACATAGCACTTCTATATTCTAGTTTTCAATTTCATTATCTTTGCTTTATTTCATTATCAGTCACTGCATTATTTGGGGAGTACCCCTGACTCCAGAAAAATGAATTGTCTACTGTGACAATTTTGATTCACTCAAGCTTTTGCCACCCAGTCTGATCTGCAATCCTAAAATTTTATATGACTTCTGAATGTCAACAACATTTTACTCTTCACTCTGTGCCTCTTTGACCCTTCCTTTTGAAGTGAGACATAGAGCCAAGGAGAAATATCAGAGAAATCTCCTCATTAGCAAAACCCCAAAATGGCACTGAGAGATTATTCTCCACTTCATTCAAACATCTGGAACAACTGTGAGCACACATGTTGCCCAGCATGATGCAGGTATGTCAGCTCTGAGAAGGAAAACATACACCCTCAGTACTGAAAAAAACAAAAGCAACACGAGGAGACATTTACAAAATTACAAATTACAAATTACAAAAGTAATTGCCTAGTTCATCATAGAAGACCTTATGCAAATCAGCATGTGTCAGGTGAAACAAAACTTCAGATGTTCAGAAACAGTATTTCATTGTAATCCACTTGTCAAGCTCATAAAGTCAACAAGTCCATCTAACCTTGATAACATAAATTATAGGATGCAAAATGAACTGCAGATTTCAGAGTTCTTGCTAGATGAGGTAACAACTAGAATCAAATCAAACTAACAATTTTAATGGCTCGTTAATCTTTTCAGTTTCCTGTAACATATTTGTTACCATACCATCAATTAATTTAGTTGCAAAATTCATAAATTGCATACTATCATACTATAGTATTTTGTATAATACCATATAATGTACTAAAATTAAGAGAGTCACTACCATCTTCATTAATAGAAATAGATCAATGTAAAATACTACTTAAATCAAGTGACCAATAAAAACATCATGTCAAATGAGAACACACTGATTCCAGTAAAAAATGGACATTCTCCAATTTGGTCTACAAAGAGGTCCTCCATGGCCATAAGATCAGGTAATTAGAATAGAAAGGCTCTGTGAAGTTCTCCTTACTGATTGTATTCATGTAACACTGTCAATGGTGAGGGCAAAACATCAGGCAATGAGATTTCATGAGAGTCCCAGCTTTAAACACAGCTATTAACACTTTGAAGAACAGGCAAGTAAATCAAAACATATTTCTTTTCTAGTGTCATCAGATACTAAGCACATGGAGTCATCCCACAAGTAGTATCCCAGTGCATGGATGTAAGAAATGGGAGATGTCCATTAGCATTGAAATATTCTGCTGTTTTCTTAGTACAAACTTTTATTTTCACAGAGAAATTATCAGAGATACCTCATTTCAATAAACCATCCATTATTGTACATAACAGTCATCCAAAGGAGTATTAAAGTAAATGAAAATAGTATTTTACCTTTTTTCTGTTGCTCCTATGTCACCTGATCAGTTGGGTGAAATAGCACTTTAACTCACATGTCTACAATCAAAAAGAGTTTTTATTGCTTTTAATCAGTCCATAATAGGGTCTGTAAGGTATGACTGAAAGCAATAAATTTTAACAAGACTGTGGAACAAAATAGCATACTAAAAAAACCAGAGTATAGAATGCATATTCTAATAAAATTCAGTTTCTTTCCTTTGTTTATCCTGCTCCAGAATTACTTGGTTCACAAGTCAGTCCATGCATAAGACAACATGTCTGCCTCAGAGACTACTCAGACTAATACTGAGGTTTGACCTTTAGAGTAATTATCAACCTTGACAATATAGGAAAGATATGATTCCCTTTATAATTCATTTCACTAAAAGCTTTTAATCTTGCAAGAATTAGGACCTTCAGACTCATCGCTATACAGGCAGACTAGCAGTCTACCCTAAATCTCATCTCTAGTTTGTCTGCATACCAGCACAAAACAGAGTCAAAGTGACATGGAAAAGACACATTAGGAACCCATTCTTCAGACAAAGTTATGTTCCCCTGCCTGCATGTTGGAACCTGGACAGTTTTTATTCCAAAACGTAAAATGAACAGAATCACCCACTTCTTAATCAGTCATGAGTTGACTTCTCAGTGTACCCAAAGGGGTAGACACACGATTTCTCTATTAAGTTCTCAGTATAACACACAGCTGTCCAGAGAAAGAAAAATTCATGACAGACTTCTACTTTTTCTAATGTGCAAGCAAATGACACAAAAAGGTATGACTTTGTCTCCAGCAGCCTTGCTCTCAGCGTAACACGTGTCACAGCCCAGGAGATAGGGCAATGTGCCGCATCAGGAGGGATATCGGGCATGGCACATGGAGAGAAGAGACTCCATTCCTCAGGCTGTCACTGTAAATACTTATACTTCAGACTAGATAACTATCAATTTCACACATAAAATTTAAAATATTAATAACATAAATTTGTAAGATGAAGAAACAAATGTGATCTTTACTTAGGAACCCAGAGGATGAACTCACTTTATCTATTTCAGACAACTAACCTTTTAAAAATGATAATGGCCTGATTTTTACTCTTTTAATGATCTGCAAAAATAAAATAGCATCATGCCAGTATTTTAGTAGGAATATTTAAAGATATATACTCTGAATGCTTAAATTACAGCTGTCCAAATTCTAAGAATATTGCGTGGTTTGTACAGAGACGCATGCAAAAATGTACTATTATATTTTAACATGATTTGACATAAATCTTGCAAAGAAAAGTAGTGAAACTGACAGCTAAGTAAGCATTTGAACAAATCATGACACACTTAGTGTGTGAAGTTTTTTTTTTTAAACATTACCTCCTAGTTACACTGCAAAGAATAGTAGCTTGAGGTCAAGAGAGCTTAAAATCATTTTAGCATAGTCTTTGCATACACAATTCATAATGTATTCAAATATTCAATTTTCTACACAGAAATCACTGTGTTTTGAACAGGTGTTTCTGTTACTAAATGTCTCTAATAATGAAGTTTTCATGATTCTCCTATACAGTATTTTTCAGTGATATTTGTGCCACAATGAGATTTTTAATTATATGTAACACAAGTCTCCCTTGCTGTGAAGTTAGAAAGCATTTAATCCTTACCCAGACTTGGGGCATTTTATTCTCCTCTCTTTTAAGAATGTATCATGACAGAAGTTTTCTCATTTATTCCACTTTTTTTGTTCTTTTGAAAACATTCAAAAAGGATGTTCCATTTGTCTAAGTTTCACAACACTTTTTGGTAGCTACTTTTCCATTTCTCAGTGTTATTTTGAGTGCAGATACTAACCCCTATGCACTCTTAATTCTCATCAGTGTTGCAGATGGCAAATTATCTACAAAACTGATCAACTATACAGATTTCTATTTTATCACCTATGAGGTTATTGATGATATTGAATACAGCCAGGTCTAAGATCATAGCAAAATCCTAATGACCACATATTTTCACTCTGAATGGAAGTCATCTTTTCATTATGAAGAACAATTCTGCTGTTTTCTACCCATAAGAATATAAGACCAGAAAATTTTCACAAAATTTATTCATAGTCTGTGCATTTCTACAATTCCATTTATTTTTTAGCTCCATTTCTAGGTTTTAGAAGTCAAAATGTTATGTTAGGTCACTTATCAGCAAACTAGAAAAATTATATTTTAAGATTACAACTATGTAACAGTCACATTGATTCCATCTATAACTTTTACAGCAGTGGTCTTAACATATAAATATTTTTGGTTGATCAGCTGAATGATTTATATAAGAAAGGAACTAAGGATTTTTTTGTTTTCTTTTACAACATTAATGAATTTAGATTTCCTGGGTTTTGACATAGTCACTGCCAAACAAATTCAATAGGCTTATGTCGCAACAGCAGCTAACCAACCAATCTTTCTGAGATATGGATGGTAGAAAAATGGGCACCTAAAAATAGAAACAAAATAGTTACTTACAAGTAATTTGTCAGTAACACTTCAATTTTTACTTTTTCTTTTTTAATATTTATTCGAAATACACTTCTTATATAAGAAAAAAAAGTAACATTTTGAGTCATTGCATTTATAAATAAATAATTTCATCTAAAAAAATCTCAAATTTTGTAAAGACAGCTCAACTACGCTTTGGTTGGATTTTCATATTCAAATGCCTTTTGTGATTTATTTCAGCTAAACCTCAAATTTGCAGTGGCAAAATGTTTCCCTGAGGTGTGGTTTAATGAAAAATCCTGCACTGTTGGCATTGATTTGATCAAAACTCCTTGATTTTAGGATTGAGTCATGCATAGCATACAGGAGGATTTCCCTCACAGAAAAGGTTGTTAAACATTGGAATGAACTGCCCATGGAGATGGTGGAGTCACCATCCCTGGAACTGTTCAAGAAACAAGTGCATGTGGCACTTAGTGCTATGGTGCAGTTGACAAGGCCCAGTCAAAAGGCTGGACTTAATGTTCTCAGAGGTCTTTACCAGCTTAAAAGATTCTGTGATAATATTTTATGTGGTTGTAATCTTAATTTCTACATATAATGAAACTTTTTTTAATAGATTTTAATTCACATTAGAGGTGAAATATTCCTTAGCTTGTTTGCACAATAAACACTTGACTATCTTACAGCACTTTGTACATGATTTTTCTCCATAAAATTTTTTAACGTATTTTATGTACCCAGTGGACTGTAACAACATGACTTTTTAAAATATCCCATCCTTGAAGCACATATTAAAAAAATTCTTAAAAGGATATGTATTATAATTCAAAATCTCAAGTTCACTCCTTTCAAAGCTCATACTTCTATGAGTAATACCACCAAGCATCAGGAGTTCAGTGCCAGGCTTGCCAATGCAAAATAAGGTTTGTAGAACCTTATTTTGTAGAACCTAGCTCTATAGAGGCTCATACACCCTTACTACTAATGCCCCTATCTGAAAAATAAAAAATAGGATAAATAAATGCAGCCTTGACATTCATTATCGATTATACTCCTTAAAATAAATTTTTGAAGAAAAAAAAACAAAAAAGCTGGAAATATCTTTCAACACTTGTATGAACTCCCACATACTCAAATTATAGGATATTTGAAACATTCTCATCACCTTTGTAAACACTACAGGAGCTGTATAGAAAATGCAGAATTCTCTAGACCTCTTTATGGCCACATTGGCTCTGAACCTACAAGCTGTCAACACAGAAGAATGGACAGAAATACTCTAACAGGTCTTGGCTGATTTACGGGATTCAATATTAATTCTACTTTCAAAGTATACAGAAAAAGCACAGTAAAGTATTATCAGACATATTATTCCATGGCCACCTGGAAAACAAGGACAACATTTCAATAGCAAATATGAACAAAACTGCATCACTACAGCTTCTGATTAATGACAGAGTCACTGGATAGGCAAAAACTGTGTGAAATGTACTCTTAATTTATTCTTGGTATCACTCATCTACATATGGGATTAAGACTGGGAAGAATTTATGCCAATTTTGACTGAATAAAGCAAGGGTTTCATGTTGCAAACAGTTTAGAAATTTTCTAAGAGAATCCTCTTGACTCTTTGAACACCTTCTCAAGAGAACAAGCTTGATATTTTGGCTCTTATCACTGTAAGGTTCTCATATTTTAATCCTGTAAGACTCATTGTTCTTTAAAACTTCCTTGTTTCTGAAGGAATGTCTTTTGCAGGGAGTGGAATGCAACCAGGTGCTCACATGATAAGGTCCAGTACCATGTAAGGAACCTAAGTAAGAAGTGGAAGACAAACTGTCGTGACAACCCAGTGCTACCCCATTTCTAATAAGTCTTTTTCATCAAAACTAATTGCTTTTGGCATGATGTTGTACTGGTAAGATAGGAGGATAAATTGTTTCAAAGTACAACAACCCATAACTCTTCAGTACCATAAACCACTTTCTGAAATAGTTGAGATTTAGATATATTTCAATTTTCTAGTCCTACTTTTAACTAGATCAATAAGTTCTGTTTTTTTACTATGATCTACTCATTCTTCTTTGGCTTTAACGGCACTGTCACTTTTCAGACTTATTTAAAATAACAAGATTCAGTAGTAGTATGAATACTTTCACGCAAGTTTTCATTGCTAAGGAAAAAAATGTCCACATCCCAAACTTCTCTTTTTGTAACTTCTCTTTTTTATTCCTGATAAAACTTAACATCTCTAAAACATTCTATTTTCCTTTTAAGATATTATAAGTAATTTTGAGGTATTGTAACATTTTGCCATTTTCAATTATGTGTTTCAGATGAATAAGAATATAGTGTATTTCTAGAGATGCCCCAGGGTTCTATAAGTATATAGATTTTAATGCAGCTTTTAGCACTTTAGTAATTTTAGGACAGAGTTTTTAGCTAAATACTTCTGTACCAAATTAAAAAATGTTGCTTATGTTCCTCATCAAGGATTTAAGTAGAGACTTTTAAGCAAGCTAAAAGACATCTAGTCTTAAGAGTGTGTACTGTAACAAGATATATCCAGCACATTCCAATAGAACTTTAGTTAAAGCTATTCAGAATGTCCAGAATCCTTGAATCTGTTCCAAGCAGGACAGAAGGTCTGAGGTAGATGAAGGGAAGAATTAGCCAGCACTACATAACTGTAAAAACTATACTGTGTGTGTGCTAATGTAATTTGTACAACTTAAAATGCTTTAATTAAAGACCTCCTTAAGATCTCCTAGAGACCTTAACTATATTAAAATTGTCCAGAGAGTTCTCCTTTGATATTAGGCAACCCTAGCTTAATTAAACTCTTTCATATCAACCATGTAAATCAAATTCAGAATTTTCCAAAGAACCTGAGTACCTTGGATTAGTTGTAGACTTCATTTTTTGAATTCAAAATTTAATCAGGTATAGTCTTTGAAACCTGAATATTTGTTCAGCTTTTCTTTTTTCTTTTTTTTTTTCTCCTGATGCATGCTCAGAAATTTATGTCTTTTAAAATTATCTCAGGTTGACACTAGAATCTGAATTCCAAATTTATATTTTTTTCTGAAAGATGTACGCATTTGTGCATGTGATTACAAAAATGTGTCTCAGCTATCCATTTGCAGCAGCCACCTTGTCACCCTGCTCTCTGAAAACAGCATGTTCTATATCAGTCATACATAGTACAAATTATCGAAGGTTTTCTTAAAAAAGATTACAAAGACGTTTGGATTAGGCCAAATTAACATTCCTAAATGAAAAGCATTTTCAGTACACTAAGTAGCCAACTGTTTCCTTCACAGTTTTATTTTAATGGTTTTCATGAATCATGGACTCTTATTCTGTAATCCATTCCAGGGTTCATGAGAGAATTATGGTATGCTTTGTGAGGTAGATAGTGACATGGTAGATGTGTAAGCAAACTGTGTCTCCCTGCATCAACTCCTTTATTGGCTACATTCCTAGAGTAATCAAACATCCCAATAGAATGTTAGCAATTAAATTAACTTTCATATATCCAAGTAAGAAAAAAAAGCAGAGAAAGAAAAATGGTTTAATCTGAAGAAAAATCAACACAGACAACCTATCCAGGAAGACATTTCCAGTGCAATCCTAATGAGATAATCAGAGGATACAGCTATCCTGAAATGATGACAGAAAGTCTTACCAGGGGCCTGTAAAATTTTACAGCATTGTTTAAGCAGCTATCAAATGGTCTGGCCTGAAGCAGTTGACAAACCAATATTCCTGTGATTGTGATCTCTGTCGGTACTCAGGAAGGTCTCTCTAGGAAAGACTCTCTATACATAATGACTGAATATAAACATCATATTGCAATGTCTGTCTCTGTCTGTAGAGCATCCAAAGGTTTGAATTTTCAAGAAGACTCAAATGATACACACATACCTTTTGTGGTTTTGGTTGTCTGGTTTTGTTTTTTTTTTGTTTGTTTGTTTGTTTGTTTGTTTTTTTGTTTTGTTTTTAGTTTTTTGTTTTTGTTTTGTTTTTTTTTTGGCTGTGCAGCTGTGCTTAAAGGATATACAAAATCATTGTCTATAGGTTACTCAGCNTTGTTGTTGTTGTTTTGTTTTGTGTTTTTTTTTTTTTTTCAATTTTCAAGTTTTATAATTGTGATCCAACTCTATCTTTCACTTTTAGATCATAGAATCATAGAAAGGCCTACGTTTGAAGGGATCTGAACCATCACCTATTTGGAACACCCCTGTTATGGGCAGGGACACGTCTCAATAGACCGGGATGCTCGGAGCTCCATACAATCTGGCCTTGAACACTTCCAGGGATAAGCCATCCACAACTTTGCTGGGCAACCTATTCCAGTGCCTCACCTCCCTCACAGTGAAGAACTTTTTTCCTTCTAATCTCAACCTACTCTCTTTCAATTTGAAGTCATTCCCCCTTGCTCTGTCACTACATGCCCTCATAAAAAGTCCCTCTGTCTTTCTTGAAGGTTCCCTTCAGGTACTGGAAGGTTGCAATTAGGTGACCCCAAAGCTTTCTCTTTTCCAGTATGAACAAATCCAATTCTCTCAACCTCTCCACCTAGGAAAGGTGCTCTGTCCCCTTGTATCAATGTGATGGCCCTCCTCTGGACTGGTTCCAAGAAGCTGATGTCCCCTCAGTGTACACTGTATGATAGCAATACTGAATTGACTGAAGAACATACAAGAGGAAAATATATTTTGAAGGACATCTCTCTGGAGCAAGATTCTTCAACATTGCAGCACTTCTATTCAAAGATGCATTAATTTTAAATCTAATTAGTAAATACTAAGTTATTTAATGGATTGCTTTTTAATCAGTAAATAGAGCACCAGAAGCACAGTGTCCCTCAACTCGTAACGGAAGAGCTGTTTCAGCAGCACAGCACTTGAAGGACTGTGGTCTTACACTTATCCAATGTCATTAGAAATGTTTTGTCAAACTACAAAGGGACAGGTAATAAACTAACCGTAAAGAACAGTGTTTTCCTGTATTTCTTACCCCTGACAGAAATAGATAAAATTTCAAGTCACATATCAGGTTGATTTTTTGTTTGTTTGTTTGTTTTAAAGTCAGTTTTGCTTCCCTGATCTTGGTCTGCTCAGCTATGAAATGGCCTCCTCATAATCACATACATTTTCTCTTTCAAATATTTTCAATCTCTGTACACTTGCATCCTGAGTATGGAAGCAAAATATGTTTAATACATTGGTGGATAAGTTAGAACTTATTTACAAGTATACTGGCAACATTTCCAAAGTAAGCAGATAAATTCAGGCATTACAGTGCTTATTTAGCAGTCTGAATACATTATGCTTTTTCATTGTGAGCTTATTCTTTAATCATAATGAGAATTTGAGTCAAATATTTATTGAAATATTGAAAAAGTAAGTGAATTGAAGTAAAAGCAAAGGGTTATTCAGGACTCCATCATTTTACAAAGGGAAAGGTAATTAACATTTTTGTGTTGAGCCTAATAAGAAAAGTTTTAAAATATATTTATAACCATTAACATTAAAAAAAAACAGATCAGGGCTTAGGAACACTTGGCTTAGCATGAAAGAGTCTTATTTTTTATCTTCTTTTGTACAAAAAGTTAAGTATTCCTTTAATAAAATAAATTATTTTAAGATCAGTTTTAAAAGTTTTTTTTTTCCCCTTCCAAAAGGTAGGTGCTACAGTTAACTGAGAGAAGCCTTTAAGAAAGTTGACACCCTTTATCCCTGAATGAAGATTACATGCACAGCAAGTTGTAATCCTTGGCTTTGCAACGCCGCTTTGTGAGGTTAAGAAGATGAATGTTCATTGCTTTTAATCCTTCCCATGATTTACGAGGCTCTGGGTATCGTTTCCCTAGAGCATCTACAACTGTGCGGTTGTTCTGCCTGCTGCTTAAATTACAGAGACATCTGTGAAATAAATTATGGATTGTTGTCCCACAACCAAGCTGCCTCCTCGTCTCTCCTGTAGTATTTCTTTGACAACAACAAAAGGCTTTTTTCCTCCCCTTGTTTATCACTCTTGTTTTTCCAGACTGGGTGATACTATGATGACCTTGATTGCTGTCTCTATGCACACTTTTGAGCAACATGTTCCACTGTAAAAACCCATGGTGAAAACGAGGGGAGTGTATGGGCTCTGAGGGACATAGCAGACAGCTACATGATGTTTGGTTTATCTCTTTAAAGTTCACAAATCTAGAGTTTATTTTCCTTGTCATGGTAGAAATTAATGTAGCCAAAACAAACCTTTGAGCACCTAAAACCATTCTGAATAGGGTGAATACATAGCTTTTTGTTATTCTAATACTTTTGTATTAAATGCTCATTACTATGCTGATTTCTACTTATATGCATGTATATTAATATAAATTTATCAAACATATACGCTTATCTATATAACCCATATAAAAGCTTAAACAGATTGTGTCTAATTTTACAATCTTACAGATTAAAGTTTTATTTCATAATAAATGAAGTGAGAATATAAAATCATTATCAATAAAAAGTAATATGTCAAGCATGCCAAGACTCATTTTTGTCTACACACAGGCATTCTCAGAAGATATTCTACTCAGTGCTGATGTCATCAAATTTCAAACAAAATTTAATAAAATCATTCCACATTACTTGCTCTCTCTTATCCCTCTCATTAAGTTCTCATACTGTCCCTCCGACTGCCCTGAAACAATATGCAATTACAATTACAATCCAGGTGTCAAAAAACCCAAACCAAACCAAAACACAAACAAACAAACAAAAAACCCCACCTTTTTTTTCACTGGCAGAGTGCATGGGAATATATCATTAAAAGACCATTTTGCAAAGATAAAGTGATAGTCACATACCAAGCTCAATTGGCACAATTCCAGCAAGCCTAGTCAAGATAACAAGTACTGATCACACTGACATAAGAGTTCTTTTCATATATTCACCAGAGTCACTGAGATATAATCTAAATTTCCTAATTCCATTTGACAACTCAGAAACCCACAGTCAGGTAAAAGAAGACGCATAACAGAAAAGTGCATTTTGTCCCAAAGAATGACCAGTAAAGACAAACTTGAGAGAGAAAAAAAAACCAAACCAAACCAAAACAAACAAAACAAACAAAAAAACCAAACCAAAACAAAAAAAAACCCCAACAACAAAAATAAAACCTACGATCCAGATACTTCCAACTTTGTTTCTGAAAGTTTCATTGGAAATGTATGGTAAAAATACATCTCAAATCTTTAATAATGTGCACAAGATATACCACACAATTACCAAAATGCAGCCACATGTAAAAGAATCTATCTTTGTATTCAGCCGCACTACTACACTGGGCAGCATAAAAGTACATTATCCATTGAACTCAAGGATGCATAAAATGGAATTTGAGCAGAACAACATCTTACTTAGAGAAACTATCAATTATGTTTTTAAAAAGCACAACATATACAGGCTTTGATTTTATTTTCCATGGAAATTAAACTACAATGAGCTCTAAACAACTCTCCACAGCTTTTGTCTTTTCTGTATAACTTAATGAGAAGAAAATAGGCATCCAGATATTTCTCATTCTACAAATGACTGCTCAGAGCAAGCATTCAAAAAAAAAACTCTGATACATGGAATATTACTGCATTTAATCATTCCATGTCACCTCTGCTTTTTTTTTCCTCAATGTACAATGCTTCATATACTAAAAATAAAATATAACCCCAAAAATTCACCATCTTTGCCATCTTTGGGAAACTGCACTTTAAAGTCATTGAGGCTTTTACCTAAAATAATTTCTAATTAACTTCAAACTTATAAAATTCATACCTGTGTCTGACTTTTTTTTTTGTCATCCCTAGCATTAAGTCAAGAATATAGTAAAACCAGGTTATAGTACAATCTATAAGCAACAACTGCAGTAGACAATACTGTATTAATAAACATGAGGTAGCCTATGATATTGTTTTTTACACCTGTGAAAGAGGTTCTGCTAAGGTATATCTTTGAAAGGAGTCAAATACCATTTGACAAAAAAAACACCATATAATTACAAGAAAGCAAGCATCACAAAAACAAAGCTCAGAGAAAATTAGTTTCTGTCCTTTAAGAGGTACAGAACAGACTGTAAAGGTATTTTTATTTTCTCCAATCTACATCTAAATTGCAATAGTCTAAAACAGGTGATATACAATGCAGGTCTTTGTAAATCATCAATTGGTAGGCAGCCATGCAATCTCTAGGCTGCATCAAGTATTTTTGTTGAGATATGCAGTAAGGATAATTAGAATCCTGGATTTCTTGAGCTCAGTTTCATGGTCCTAAAACTAAATTGTGTTTAAAATATAAAAACAAACAAACAAATCCACCAACTAAAAAGTGAGAACTGAATCCACCATGTTTGACATGATAAGTTCATCCCTATTATTACATATCTATTTGAGATGACAGAGACATCTACAGAGTTTTTTAAAAATCTACCTGTGCATACGATGCCACATATTCCAAGACCTGATATAAGTGAAGCCCTTAGCTGACCTCATTCATCACAATCCTCAGCTGATTGGGTCACTATAGTCTGTAAAAAAACACACAAGTGTTAAATTGTAATTGTTAACTGTTGTTTCTCATGTGAATGAGAAAAATTTACAGCAAAAAAACAGTGATTTGTGTTATTAGGAATCTCAGTCTATCATAAAAAAAATATTAACAGACCACCACACAGCACTTTTTCCTGTGCCTGTTGTGTGAATATGACAAGGTGAGGAGCAGGACAAAGACTCCCCTTCAAGCTGATGGACCCTACTGAACAAACACTTAGAATGAAATTGCTCACGTTCCTTAGAGCTGTCTAAAACTTATGAGATTTTACTGCGAGTAGGCATTACTGCAGAACATCATATTACACTTCTGATTTGTATGCACTGCCTTGGCTGGCTTTCCTTTCCATCAGCTATCATTCATCACAGCATGAAAACAAACATACAAAGATTTCTTGCAAAAAGGATGGAGGAGCGATAGCACAAGCTAAGGACATCACATGTAATGATTTGTTCTCTACACAATGGTTTTGAAGCCAATTTTGTCACTACCATAATGGTAAAAATCAGTATCATATATGGCAGGATGGTAATTTTTCTCATAAATGCAATTCCATAACTCACAGAATCAACTTCCATAACCAGCCTATACTGAACTGGTACCTATCACAGCTCTAATCTGTTCCCATACGAACTTTCATCTATTGTTTTGCTGATTAGGGTAAAAACAAACAAACAAATGCTAGCAAAAATTCTCTTACTTCAATAGGAATGAAACTTGGAGGGTTCTTTGCTACTTTTGTTTTTCATTCAGTTGCTTACATTTTGGAATTTCTGAATGCAGATGGACAGAAAGAAAAATGAAGAGGGAAGAGAAAAAGGAAATTAAAAGCCATGGGAGTCCAAACCTGAGACTGGAGGGATACTGAGAGAGATGGCATCCAGACACAAAACTAAAAGCAGAGAAAGTGCAAGGGAAGACAAACAGCTAAGCTGGTGATTATCTAGTTGCATTCCTTCCCACCCCAGGCAGTGGTTTTTTCCAAGATCAGGGGTTACTAAAGAGACATATAAAACCCATTCTGTGCCAAACAATTAGATTATATTAAACAAAAGCTTTCAGAAATGTACACACTCAGAAACTGAAGGTGACTTACAAACGTAGAGGAGAACAAACCATTTATACCAATATTGCTAACTCAAATCTCCATACTTCAAGGAAACATTACAAGAAAAGCTAAAAGTATGCTACAACATAAAATGCATATTTATAAATATATAACTTGTTTTACAGTATTTCCACTGCCCTACACTGGATTAATACTGAACCACTTTTTGTACCTTCAGAAGCTACAGTCTTATTTAGAAGAGTGGGGCAGGGGATGTGGTGCGAGGGATTCACAGCATTTCCTTTAACTTCAGTAGAAGGAGTGTTTATTCAACGATTATTTGAAATTTTTACTACCTTTCATACATTAATTTGTTTGCTCAAAACATTCTATTAACTGAGAATAAATTTGCTGTAGAAGTGATTGACTCCAATTGCAATAGCTGGTACTATTCAAATACTCAGACCACATGGACATGGTGATATATTTTACCCTTTAAATTCACCACATTTAGGAGGAAGACAATATGAGAACCAAATCTACCCACTTAACAGGAGAATTCTTTTTAACTTTTTTGCTAAGGATTTGAATTTCATGTTTTAGTCCAAGCTTACCAAACCAACCACATTCCTTTTTCAAGAATTTTCTTGTAGCCATCAAACTAAAAAGATATTTGTATGTATAACAAAAAAGCAAACTCAAAAACAAAAATAGGCATTCTAAGAGGAGAAAAACCCCAACACTGTACAAACTTCTCATGGCCCAGAAACCACTTATAGAAAATTAAAAAATCCAAAACAACTTGCTTTTTCTCAGTGTTAGTTCTTCATATTATTGGATTTAATAGCAACAATATTAACTTAATGCATCAATAACACATGATATCAGTTCAAAACAGCAGCTGAAGCATATCTTCAGAACAACACACGTGGCAGGAGTCTTGAGTCTTATGATGTAGAAATAAATAAAGTTCAGAATGCCAAGTTAAAAACCAAACCAAACCAACCAAACAAACAAACACAAAAAACAAACAAACAAACAAACAAAAAACAAAACAAAACAAAAAAACCCACAAAAAATCCAATCAATAAGAATTGAGCTTTTTGATGTTAGCACTGCAAGTTCCTATTTTCTTAAAAATATTCTTAACATGCAGCATACAGTCCTAGTTATTTATTGCTTGGCACCTCTTACCAAAAACACTGGCAACAAGAAAGAGATCGCAATGACTCTTACTGCAAATGAGGACTGGAGTGGTTCTGTAAACCTTATCGATTTTTCTCTCAGTTGCATTGATTAAATTTGAAAAATCTTTTCTGCAAATATGCTGTTTACTTAGCCAGAGGAAAAATACAGCATGAGAACTGTAATATACAATCTGCATTAATCATTTAAACTGAGATTGACAGGGGAACTGCAGTTCTATTTGAGTACATTGGAATATATTCACATTCAGAAAAGTTTTTGAACACATTTACAAAACAAAGTTAAAGCCATTGTCATCTGTGAAACTGCAGGAAGTCCCAAGTGATATAGAATGTACGTATTTGGTGAAATATAATTTGCTTTCATTTACAGATATTTTTCAGAGTAAAACCTTTAACTGAAAGTCACCTAACTTGTACTACATGAAATTATGGCTCCTTACTCTCTTTTGTTTTTGTGTGTGGACTTAATTTCATAACACTTTTCTTGCCTATGCCTTCTTGCCCCCACTGGGGGTAGATGGATCACAATTTCTAATGAGGGTAATGATTCTTATCTTAGACTTATTTGTGAAGTTGGCATCTAGGCCTAGTTCTTTCTTTTTTTTTTCCCTCCACGTACTTATTATACCAACATTTATTCTCCATGAGCCAAAGGGTTTTCTGTAAGATAGAAAATAGGGCCTGTACCCGACATAGAAGGTCATTCAGAAAGAACTTCATCATACACTAAAAGACTTTTCCAACCCTCACTTCTCCCTGTACTTTAATGCACTAGTGTGTTTACAGAATTTGGCAGTCAAACACATACCAGAAAAACAAGAATGGCATGTAATTTTTAACCTCTTGCCAGTTTTGTAAAGAACATAATTTCCATCTGGTCATATTTGATAAATAAGCTTTCCAAAACAATTATGCAGCAATGTACAGCTAATAATGCTTTCATGTTTACTCATTCACAAATCAATATTAAAACAAGCAGCACAAACTCTTTTGCTGAAGTCTGAGATTCCTGTAGCAGAATTCAGTAAAAAAGCTTTCATGGACTTCAACACTTGAGGATAAGTCCTTGCATCCACTCCTGCATATACCGTTTCTTCTGCCTGCAGTAGGTGATGGATATTTCCTGACATTGCTGGCAGTTTAAGCAAGCCCCACCCATTACGGTAAAACAACCAACAGTATAAGCTATGAAATTAGCATATTGTTCATCCTTTTAGCACTTTGTGTTTTACAAAGGCACATCTGAAACTGCTCAGAAAGACCCTATGCAAATCCAGTGGGTTTCTAAACCTGTTTTTTCTCCATGGAAAGAACAATGCAGCAGCATCTGAGTGTCACTTAACATACTTTTTATAACAACATGAGCAGTACTTGAGTTTCAAACGGTCCAGTGTTGTTCTTATACTCTCTTGTGTTTTATTTACTATAGAATTAAACGCTACGCAAAAACCTCTATTAAGTCAACTCTACTAGTTGGACTAGTTATACAGAAAAATGAGACAGAGATTAATTATATTTTAAATGCTGGGGGTTTGGGGGGAGTTTCAAGTGAAACAAGAGGGGATGTATATGAAAGAAAAAGAACCTAATAGCATACAATGACAATACATAGCAAATAGTCAAGCTATAAATTTAAAGGCATTTAAAAGAAAGGGTCATAGTCAAATAGGCAAGAATAAACACATTATTAAACTAAACATAAGTCATATAAAAGACATGGCAGTATGAGCATGCTGAAGCAACAGAACATCCTCCTGGTTCACTGAGGACTCAGAAAACAGATTGAAGAAACAGGCAAACAAGAAAAGTCAGGAAATGTGTCTGTGTGAGCAAAGTTGCCACATTCCTCACAGTTAAAAGGAAATTGATGGTAAAGAAGATGATAAATACAAGTAAGTTTTACTCAAAAGAGTAAGAGGAGGACAAATCATAGAATTGTTTAGTTGGAAACAACTTTTAACATAATCAAGTCCAGTTATTAACCCAGCACTGCCAAGTCCCTAAAGGTTCAATATGCTACTATGAATCTCAAGGGTTGTTGAGATTGCCAGCAACCCAAATGATTTCTTACAAGATTAAATGGTACTGGTTTCAGATGACATTAATTATTAACATCAGGTCATTCAATTAAGGAGGAAGCATACAACTGACACAGAGAAGCAGTTATAAATCTTTGGCAACTCAATTCAGGTATGAGTCATCCATTGAGTCAAAACAGGTCAAGCACAACTGCAAGGTCAAATAGATTCATATAAATTACTTGATGAACAGGGTATTTTTTGTGAATTACAAATGAAAACAAAAAAAGAAGCACAAAAATCCTCTATTGTCACACATTCTTTCCCACAAAAATAGTGAAAATAATCCAGTTTTCGATAAGGAATACCTTTGTAAAGGTGTATATAGTTGCATCACGCACAAAATTTTTAGTTTTATTATGGTCAATGAGATGTGTCATGCTGACAAAGCCAGAATGTAGAGATTTTAATTTCTTAATGAGAGCCTTATGGTAGTTGTTGCTTTCAACATGCCAGTGGACTGCACTTCTCCCATCCTTTACCTCCCAAAATACTTCCAAGATGAGAAAATAAAAAAAAAATTCTTGTCCTTTTCTTCCTTAAACCCTGACAATGGGAGTAGTTATTTTTGCAATGTGAGTACCAGTTCTCTAGGAATTGGAATGAAACCATTTCACACAGCAATTGCACTGCTATCAGAGAATAATGATTTTTAGTCACTACTGACTTAGCTTGAATCTGAACTACTGGCTCAAAGGTCAAAAGCGTTATAACCAATTATCAATCTTCTGGTCCATCCAGACCCCTCTATTATCTTGATTTCATTTTGAAGATTAATGCAGTTGCCATAGTTTAATCAAATAAGTCTTTGGCTCTGACATTTACTTCCATCCTACAGCTGCTTCTTTGCAGAAATGAGACAAGAAAACCATAATAAAGTTACTACTGTAAATGTTACTAAAAACTTAAATACTGACTGTTTAAAATTTATCTAGGAATTAAGACAGAGAACTCTGTCACTACACTGAATAATATTTTATGGTCTCTTAAATATCTATAGTTTGTCTGAATTTTCAAACAGGAATTCATGTGGTTTCAAACATCCAGAGCACAATGTGGTATCTAAAAGTATTTAGTCTTATCATTAGACAGTAAAAATTTTCAAAGAATTGTTAAAATACATAAAATCTATACCTGGCCTTCTGAATAGCATCTTTTGGACTCCAGTCTATCTATCTTAATCCCCCTCCACTCTAAGGATGTCATTTAGTTGAAGGATAATTATGACAGGATTAGCCAGGATTGTACTAGATTAGTTGTGATACTAGCCAGCAGTTTATTAATATCTCCAGATCAAAAACACAATGATTTCTTTAGATATGTGTTGGTCTTCCTCATCCTCTTTCATATCACATATGTGCTTCAAGAGAAACGAGAAGTTTCTTTAAAATACCCCTAAAAACAAACAAACAAACAAAAGCCTCCCATGAAAACACCAAACCAAACAAGGATTTTAAGATTATTCTAAGGATATTGTTTATCTCTCCAAATAAATCATTATAGCTTCTCAAAAGATTTTTAAGTCTTTTGCTTTTGAGATAGCTTACAGAACACTTCTGCTGAATGCACATCAGGGAACTGATGAATAATTGGCTATACATAAATTCTTCTGTGAAATCATGCCATATATCTACTTGGTTAAGAGCTGTAGGAAGATAATATGGCTAAGTGGAAAAACAAATGGATATTTCCTTAGTTTGTCATCATTCCTTCTGTAAAAACCTACTCAGGCAGACTTGTAAGTGTACACACATGTACATAATTTCTATCTACTAGATAAAAGATTTTTATTACATGTTTTCAAGTTAGCACATTTATCATTGCCATTTTTGCTTTGTTTGCATTTTAGTAATTCTAATTGAGCCACTTCATAAAAACATGAAAATTCTAAATAAAGTAAAAAAGGAACATTGCCTCTATTTTCACTCTAAGGGTACTTCCACTGAACACATGGGCTATGTAAAGATTGAAAAGTACCAAAAAAGATGTGATGTGCTGGAGCAACAAGTTCTCATTTGATATGGGACATTACCATGCTTTTCATTGTGTTATTAGTATAACATAATAGATCCAAGCTGAATTTGTAAGGTTGCCATTATAGAGTACATTCAAATACTATCTACCCTGCAATTTATTTTTACATTACCAGTAGCAAACACCATTTTAAAATCAGAACGACAATGCAATTCTCTATCATCCTCAGAGCTACTTAACAGCAGTATGAACGAACATGCAGTTTGCCTCAGTTTTAGCAAGGTATCTGGAGCCCTAATTTTGCTTGTATTCATATAGAGAAACAAACTTTTTGACGTTAAGACCACTTGCACAACGGCAGCTTTGTTTTGTGTCTTGTTGACTCCTCAGGATTTGAGATAATTTTTATTTTCACTTTGAATACTAAACCAAAATTTTTTGCTTTCTTCTGAAAACCACTGCCAAACACAATAGGTTTTTATTCAGTGCACTGCATTTCATTTTTACTTCTCAGAAGTCATTGTCTTTGACATTATCATGGCCCAGGAGTTTTCCCCAGCAGTGCTCTTGAATCTTTCTAAATGTGTCAAAATGGATGTTGTCTGTCTGTTTGCAGGTCTTGGATTATACTCCAGTGCTGGCAATACAGTGAGCTGCACAACAGCTTTCAATTACCATTTTCAATTTTGAAACTGAAAAAATAACATGAAATCACTGTTCAAAGTCTTTGGTTATCAGCTATGTCTTATAATTAGGTTGGTTTTGTTTTTTTCTTTCACCTCTATGGTGACAGCACTTTTAGGAACTTCCTTTAAACATAATGACAGTATGAATAGTGTTTTAATCTGGCAGTACACAAAGCACATAACTGGCCAGCACATTTGCTAGCTGTGACTGTCGCGGGGGGTGCAAGGCCCCATTTCTGTTTTGTAAGGCTTTCCACAATAGATATTCCAGCTTAAAATTTTAACGCGATTGCTTTTGACAGTAGAATTTCAAACAGAATAAAATATTTTGGTAAGCTTATTTCTAAAGTTATTTCTGCAGAGGCTACAACAAAGTCACTAGAAACTAGCTGGTGACTTTCTGATGTTCTTTTCTGGATATTGATTGCAGTGTTCCTTGGTAATTATATTGTGCTGTTACCTCTAGACCAAAGATGAATATTATATTGTTTTAACAATTTGTAGTCTATATATAATTTTTCAAAATTATACTGTGTATAAAGCTCAAATTTCCCAGTAAAGAGCTACAGATTCTCTAAGAATTCAGTAGACTGCTTTGTTGCAGCAGCTCAAGAAAAGGTTTTCTATTGTCATAACATGAAACTACTCTGCCATCAACCAGAGCAGATAACAAATGCAGACATAAATATGTAACAACTGTAACTTATATGTTTTAAAAGACCAAATTTTTTGTTAAAAATATAAAACTATAAATAAAAGAAAGGGTAAAATCTCAACAGATTTTACATTTTGACAACTAAATTGGTGGTTCTATAGTCTGGAAATTCCACTGCTTGAAAGAAAAAGTACATCACTAAATTTTATAGTTTATAATCCCACATTCTCAGTCAAAATCCACTTTACTGAATATCAGCAATTCACAATGTGTTCTATGAGGTTCAGTTCTTACGTGATTTAGGCATTAGCTGCCTTACAGGTAAGTATTGTAGCAATATAAGGCAAAGCAGAAATGCTGTGGTTTGCAAATGAACTCTAAGCCCAAGGTACCTATGCAATATGTATTTTTTACATATAGTACCGTGTGTGGGTCTAATGAGACCTTATTTTGAAGATGCTATGCACTAAAGTGCTGTGGTGAAACCTAGATTCTTCCAGAAGCTGGTGGATGTAAGCAAGGAAGGAACGGAAACTCTGCAAGATGCAACACTTAAATCTGGTCTCAAAAATGCAAACTCTCATAACCATAATGGTAGGAATAGCAACTATAGGAAGGACAGTAGTTTACTAACTAACAATATGTATCCATACTTTGTTCTTGGCAGATTGCAGATGAATATGTAGAGTTTTAAGAAAAAAAAAAAAAAAAAGAGAGAGAATTGATTCTTCCTTTCACCTATCAGAAAATAGTACATCAGTAGAAAATGTGTGTATGACTCCCCAAGATGTTTATACTAGAAATGAAAAGGTTTTATGATTAATTTCCTTTTTTTTTTTGTTTTTAAATTACAGGAGTTGTACAACAGGAATTGTACAAATGTGATGTGTTGACAATAAACATGCAATTCAAATAGTTAGAAAAGAGGTTCACTGCATCACCTGCACTATTAGCCGCCAATATAAAGAACAACCCCACAAACACTCTCCCCCCTCCCCCAAAAAATAAATCTTCCAATGCCTATGCACATCCCTAAATCTATTCAATTCTTTCAAGCTATTTTCTTCTGTTCTGGAGTATATAAAAAATAACATTGTTAAAAAACACCTGTGAAGATAAAGTCCTATGCAACTATTCCAATAAGATAATGGGATCAGGAAGTCACTGAGTAGCTCAAATGTTCCATGGAGGATCTGAAAAAGTGGTAGCAGAAGTCCATTAAACTGTGATGCCAACAGCCCACAACTATTCAGAGGTAGCAGAGAAAGAATAAGTAGACCTAAATATAATCCAAGAGTCCTTTCATCTATGTTCCTTCTACAACTGCACGAAAAATGTAGTGTCAATAAGGGGCTTTCTTTGATGATCTTCTGTATGAGGCTATTTTATCCCTTCATGACTATTTTGAAAAATATTAAACAAAGATAATGGAATTCAAATTTGGGAAGGATGGGATGGGACAGGAGGGGTATGAAACTAAAAAACCACCAGATGTATCTGATTTTTCCATAAGGCAGAAAAGTTGTATTTGTCATTCACTTCTTTCTTACAAATGGAGTGGACTTTGAGTGTTCTAATTACAGGTTATTATTATTTATACTGACACAGAAATAATTAAACAGACAGAAACTATGTTCAATAATATAAAAGCTTTCATTTTAATGTTATAGAATATTTTTATTAATGTGGACTATAAAAGGTTTCATTACTTTCTTGAAAATTAACATTTTAATCCCTAAAGTTAATGGAGCTTTATATATCTTCTGTGCACCTATGCTTGATATGTTTTCACATGAAATTCCTAACATGTAAAATAACCATGTAAATCTGGGGAAAAAATTAGGAACAGGAATCTATATTAACTCTTTCCTATGAAACAATTTTCCCAGACAGTGACTTTACAAAATATAGTAAAGGTATAACAGTAGCACATCACCTTGTTATTGTCAATTCAAGGGCACACCTGGAGATTCAGATGGTTGGGAAAAAGTCCACAGCTGTGATAACTGCCATGTCCTATTACAATTTCATGACAAGCATAGTAGTAATTTTACATATGAATATACCCACTGCAGAGCATGAAAAGTTTATGATTCACTTAACTACCAAGCACTGGAGACACACATTATACATAAGGGGAAAAGAAGAAATTGAGACTCTGGAGCAGAGGTAATGTTTTTGTTTCACAACAGAGTAAGAACCACAGTCCTTTTATGTCTGCAGCAAGTCACTGAGATGAGAATAATTTAGCTTAATCTGGCTGGAACAGTAGAACAAACACCACAAATCACGCTCTTCTCTATGTTTTCCTAGTTCACTGAGCCCAGTATCAGTGCCAGCAATAGCAATGTCTGAGGCTAGAAGGTCAAACTCAAGAGTTTAATGAGACACTGGGCATGCCTTTGCAGTTCTATTAAAACATAGCTACTGACCCATGTTTCTTCTTGCTTCTGAGTGATGCACCCATTAACAATGCTCATGGCATGCATGAAAGTGGCAGGCGATGACGGCCCTTTAATGTTTTTTTTCTTCGGGAGTATGGATCTGAGACAGCACAAAGAACTAGAAAATAACTTTGTTTCTTATTCCTTTCTCTTCTCTATGCAATGACACATTTTGTTCTGTCAAATCAAACCTTCACGTTGATGGGGAGCAAAAGCAACGCACCTTGGGCACAGAGACTGGCAACTCTATAATTCACTAATTATAAAGAAAATATGAGCCAGGAATGATTGCATTTTGGCCTGCTGTGGGTGGGCAATTGCCAGTTATTTGGGAATCCCCTTTAAGTTTCTAGCTCTTATTCCCAATTAGGAGCTAGGTGTATCTGTAATTTTTTCACATCAAAGGGATGTGTGAACCCTACACAACTTATGCTACAGGTAACAAAATGCCTTTCCTGTAGGGATCCATTCTTGGTGACAGTATCCTCCAGCACTTGACATGCAAGGTCCTTCTTGATGCATTCAGGCTATATTAAATAATGACCTAGCAATTTTACACTTTTTTTTTAAAAAAAGCGACCAAATTAATAAAGTTAAGTTTACTGAACTTTTCTCTAGTTGGGGTTTTAACCTTTGACTGTAGAATAAAAAAGTGCAAATAAAGAAAATCTTCATTGTAAAAGTAGTTTTGAATTAAAGTTCTTCATAATCCTAAGAACCCTTTTCCATATTAAAAAGTCTTTCAATACACAAGATACATTAAATAACTAATTTAACATCCTAATATTAAAACAAATAATTGATTTATGTTACTTCCAATACCACATTCTAATTATCTTTTCTTTTTCAAATACATGTTATTCAGGCACAAAATGGGGGCGGGAAAAAAAAAAAAAAAGACAAAAAACACCAAAACAAACAAAAAACCAACCAAACAAAAAAAAAACCACAAAACTGCAAACAAACAAAAATGAACCCCACTACAACCCATTTCTGGATATAGAGGTGCTTTATTTTTTATGTTATTTGAGTATACAAGTTATGAACTGATTTTATCATTCTAGCAAGCATCATGGATGAAATTAGAATTACTAGATGCTATCATATGGTTTCACTTTTGTGAAGCTGAAGTTTATAATTGTTAATGCACAGGTCACCTGACCACTTTCTTATTTTAATGAGAATTTTTTAGGAGCTTAAGGCAAATATAAATTATACAGAAAACCTATTATATTCAACAGCAAAACTAACAAGGAAATAAAGCTGAAGTTTAGAATATGTTAATGTGATTCATAGATCACCCGGAGGTGGTTTCCTCATACTCAAAAGCCCTCCACTCAAAACACCATTGTGTTAGTTTCTAAAACTATTGTATTTAGACACTAATTATTAAAGGAGAAGCTTTCATCTGACAATGTAAACTTAAATATAAATACGGTTTCAGGTATACTTCTCCAAGGAAGCAGTCACGTGACATTTAGGGGAAAGAAGGGGCAAAAAAGAAAAAAAAAAAAAAGAGGAAATGGGAGAAAAGAGGAAAAAGAAAATGCAGCAACAGCAGTCACTGCAAGCACAGTGGTATCTCACATTGATATTCTGAAGGGAAGCATTACTGACTCAATGTTACAGGAACTGTCATAGTTACAGGCCAGGACAGTAAATTAAAAACAGTATGATAGCTGTCTTCACATTATTTCAAGCCAAATAACATGATACTTAAGATTGGGTTCTGTTTTGGTGACACATTTTTACAAGCCTGCTGCTGTGATTAAACTGAGTAGTCCTTGTGCCTTTGCTGCTCGGGGTGGGCAGCACAAACTGCCTATACAGTCTCATCTGTGAAGCTTTGCAATGACAACAGGAGCTCATGAAGTTTACCCATATGATAGCATGTTCTTGTAGAAGGAATTAAAGGCTAGCCTCACAATAGCGCTTCTTAGACCTGTTTTCTCTCATAATGTCTGGCTTCCTTAAAGCTAGGTTAGCTCCTTTCTTATGTAAAATTATGAAATATGTCTCCTCACATGAAGAATGGGTCTATTAATATATTGTGAGACAAAAGAGCTTCTGAAGTAAATAGACCTGGATAACGTAAACACAGTGTAAATATGATGCACTTATATTGTTCTAATCTGAAAGAGCACTGGTTTTTTTTGTTTGTGGTTTGTTTTTTGGTTTGTGGGTTTTTTTCTGTGTTTTGGTTTTGGGTTTTTTTGGTTTGTTTGTTTTTTGGTGTTTTTTTTTTTTAATTCTTTTTTACTCTTTCTCAAAGCTTTATCAGTTGTATTATACTAAAAGATTATTTTTCTTATTTTGGTTATCTGAGAAAAAGCAGATAATTATACAAATAACAGATAATATTAAATCAGGAGACAGCCAATATGCCTTGACTGTATATTTGCAATAAGACAGTACAGCTTTGGCTCTGTTTCTCATAATTAATGTGTTGCATCTGTGATTAGCTACATGGAAAGTAACATTATAAACCAAATTTATTCCTTTGTACTTCCTTGTGTTTTGTTAAAAAAACTAAATAATTTTGTCAAGGAAACTCTTAAGGAAGACAATGAGAAAAAGCATGTACTCAACATGCAGATATTTTGCTACAAAAGATGAGTGACAGTAATACAGAGAGTGAAAGTCTTCTCACTATTCCTCGAGTCTCAAATCAGCTTCATATGTGATTTACACATGGATCAAAATTTTTAAAGTTTTTGCTATGATTAAGGATTGTTATGTGTTCAAAAATAACAACTTTCTGCTATCATATAAAATACAACCTATAACGAAATTTATAGCAGCAAGTTTCATGTCATAGTAAAAAAATGAAAAGCTAAATAATTACATTTGAATTTTAATCCTTGAAATTAATCAAACATAAAAGAACGCCGATAAGAAAAGAATTGTACAAATCCCTTGTGTACTTGTGCCACCTACTGGATATTGCTGAACGATTACAAAAATTAGACAATAGCACATTCAGTTTGCTAGCAGAATTCTGGCAGAAATCAGTCTCTACGTGCTCTCCAATAAATTAACAACTGATACATAATAATACAGCTGAGTCTTCAAGTTCCACAAAACTTACTTCAAAAAATGTAGCTTCTCCACTACTTCAAGACTTGCAGGAAAATATATCAAGCTGTCTTGAACAACTTCTTCATCCTACCTGGGTCAAATTCTTTGGAAATGTTTTGTTGCAACTGGTAAACTGAAGAACCCAATTTGTATTTAGTGCTTGGAAAGAATCCCCCACATATGCAGAGCAGCAGTACTGGGATTTAAGATCCTAAGTGTCTCTATTTTGAGATCAAAATACATAATAAAGTTTATTATTTATTTTCCAGTCTAGAGAAACATCCTCTGGTTAAATGAATGCCTGGATGTTTCCTAAGAACTATTACAAAATGTTAACATTCCCAAAAGACAGTGCCAAAAACTTTAATTTAAAAAAAAAAAGCTTTAAAGTGATGTCAAAGTTGAGTCTTACCAGAGGAATTTAGAAGACTGTAATCAAACAGTAAAATATATGTGCTCTGGTATATGGCTGTGTATGTTCTCATTGACTTCACTCAGCCTTGAAAACCACATTAGCGACCAATAAAGAAATTTTACATGCTTACTAAAAAAAAGTGCTCTTTCTTCATGGAATTGTTTTTCTATGAAACTAAGGTAAAAATCAACAAAGAGTCACAAAGAATACTCTGAGGACTGCAAACTGGCTTCTGATCTGTTTCCAGATTCAAAGGAGCATAGGAAAATTATTTCCAAGCTAACAGCTTTATCTCATTTTGGAAATTTTGAGTTAATTGTATCCTCAAGAAGTTCAGCAGAAGACACCTTGTTAATACTAGAAGCTAACTGACCCGCCAAAAGAAAGCCCCTATTGACTTTGAAAGAAGATAGGTCACCATATCCACATATGGAACTGACTGGGTTGTTAACCAACTGGGTTGCTCCTCCCTCTGGCACATGTGTTCATGAGATTGCAGAGGTCCTGGGTACACTTGGTGAGGAAACACAGCGTGTAACTCCTGGAGATTTAACTTTAGAGGAAAACAACCCTTGATTTCAGTTGTGTGCTATAGGAACTTCTACAGTAGGAACCACCTGAGCTAGTGCAGGATGAGCCTCAGCAAAAACTGGGCAAATGAAGCCTTTACCCAGCATGAGTTGTCTTTGGCATCCAACAACTCAACAAAATATCCTGCTTCTCCTGCCCTGAAAACTACAGTTAAGCTAGACTGAAAACAGAGACATAAATTTACCCACAGATAAACCGGGAAGATAAAAAAAAAAAACACAAAAAAAAAACCAACCACAAACAAACAAAAAAACCCCACAAGAATGAATGCTAAGAATTGCATACTTAGATTGCCTCTAACAACTCAATAAACCAAAAGACTCTGACTTTTACGTAAAACAAATAGACAGAAGAATCACATTGCACATGAATATAAACCTTTGTGCTCCTCTGTCGTGGCCTAATCTTAAGACACTATTCCAGTGTTACAGAAATAGAAGTATCTGAAAGATTTTTGTAATAAAGTACCTCTATGTAAATTTATACTATCATTCTGGGAAGTTTTGTCCATGTCTTGTCCAAAAGAAGGCTCTCTCCTTAAATTTGAAACCATATCCCACCCTCCAATTTAAAAAAAAAAAAAAAAGGCCACAATAAAAAAATCAAATTCCAAGATTTTTTGAACCCCAAAAACAGGTTTCAAGGTAAAAGGAACTGTAAAGCTTTCAAAAAATTAAAAAAAAAAAAAAAAATTGGTTTTGACAGTCTTTTTGTACATTTGAGTGATAGTTTTACAAAATTTTATAAAACTAACTACTTTTAAAAAAAGTTGTGCAAATCCATCTGTTACCAAAACAGATACATATGTATAGCTGTTATACTATGTTTAAATAAAACCATGATCCTACAATATTTTAGTATTCATCTAAAGCAAACATTACATTATTTATATTGAGTAAAGGAAAAGCTGTGATAAAGGATGCATTGTTTAAAATTTAAAAATTACTTATTTTTTATTGTTGAACGCTGAAATCAAAACAAGCCATCGCTGGAGTGAACAGCTGTAATATATATACCATACATTAACTGTCAGCGCCTTACACAGCGTGGCTTGTATTTCATGCTTCTGTTAGAGCAGTGTAAAATATCAGGGTTTAACAGAGTCTTGGAACATCTTTACTCTTCTAAAGTGGATTTTACCCCATAAGTTTAAGAATCCCAAGTCTTTAACTTTCTATTCTGAAAGACCTTACTGTTCACAATGGAACAAAGTCAGCATATGCATCCCGTTGGTGGTACTCTTTTAAAGTCATATTGGTGTGCAGGTTTAGTTTTCCTCCTGACAATATTTATGAGCAATTCTTTATGTGACTTGAATAGGATCATCTTGAAGTCTGGAATTTCCATAGCAGTGAGACAGTTATTTTTCCAGTTACCACTCATATGTTCATGGATTAAAAAAAAAAAATAAATTATTACTTGCACGATAAGTACTTTACCGGGAAAGGGAATATAATTTCAAGTCTTTCAAACTTAGGAAACTCCAATTCTGTCATGAACTAATAAGACCTATACAGCTTAATATTCAGGCCCTCACCTGTGCATCTATATACTTAATTTATTAGTCAGCTAGCTATCTAGAAACTAGAAACACAAAATATTAAGGCACAATAGAATTTGGCACAAATTAAACCTCCAATTATACATTCACTTTTCTCATGCAATCACACGCCTGACTGGATTTCCAAGTTCTTATCTTGTCTGCTTCCAATTTTGCAAATATCTTTAAACATTATAAACAATAGGCAGCAGCAGCAGAACTTGAAAGCTTACTTAATATAATCACATTTCACAAGAGTTTTTAGTCAGCCTTCTGGATTTGGAGCTGAGCTAAGCATTAGGAAACTGCATCTGAAGGTTTATGTACTTAACCTCACAAGAGCATACAACAAACCATCTATATCAATAAAAACTAACTGCATCTTAGTTTGGGCACTTTGCTTTCCTGTACTAACTTATATTGAGGACTACAAACAAAGTATACCTGTTCCTATCTAGAATCTCTGACCTCACCAGACATGTTAATTTTAAGAACAACTTAGGATGTGTGACAGGATTTGACTGGGAGGACTGGCTTCTCGCTGCCTCTCTGGACTCAGGCTGGTGGAAGAAACCATGTGATGACGGTAACAGAGCACACACATGGATCCTCTGAGGCTGGGTGATGAAAACCCNGGGGGAGGGGGGCAGGTCATGGCTCAGGAACCCAATTAGCCAATGGGGAAAATGAAGGATCACAAACTAATTGACAGCCAGGGAGTGGGGATGGATGGGTGAGACAACCAATGGGGTTAGAACAGAGGTGGGACTGGCTGTGCTCGCTGGGCAACCCAGTTTAGGTGAATTAGGCTTGTGACAGCTTGTGTCATGGCTGGACACTGATTTTAAAGGGGAACCTGTACAAAGAATGCAAGTTCTAAAAAGTCTCTAGTTTAGCAAAATCTTGGGGTCTGTTGTCCTAGTATTCTTCCTTCTTTAGCTGTTCCTTCCATTTCTTGTAGCTTGGATGTTCTCCCAAGATGTGAGCACAGGCATAGGATACCTCTTAGCTTGGATGAAGCTTGGCTGCAGTGCTAATCACAAGAGAGTTATCAGTGTGCTAGTGTATCCTGGCTCTTTGTCTCAATGGTTGGATCAGTCTGTTTCAACAAGCATCTCATTTTTCTGCTTTGCTAATGTTGCAATGATACTAGGAAAATCAGAGTGTGCATATAAATAGCACTTGCATTATACGACTGATGTTTATGACCAGTCTGACCATTCACAAACTCTGACAGTCACACTGCCACCACCAGAGATTTTAGCTGCTAGACCAAAGCCTCTTCATGGAGGAAGGATCCAGCGCGCCAAGGGGTGTTCCACTTGACTCCCTACACACCCCATTCACATGGAGTCAGACCAGCTTTCTTTACAGGTTTGACTGTAGGTTTCTCGTAGCTGAATCTTAGCTCTCTCAGCCACTCACCGTGCAGTAACACAGAAACAGCTTGAGCTAGTGCCTCTGTGAAGGGACTCCTAACAAAGGAAGTCCTGGGCTTTTATACCCTCACAGTCTAAGTGTGTCAAAGTCTGGGGTCTTCCAGTTCAGTTCTTGGGTCCTGTTATGTCTCTGAGTGTTCGATCACCTGGCTGGTGCCACTGGGTCTTTGTGCCCTTTGTTAACCAGAAGGTTGGCAGTTCATAGCCTTATCTCAGGCTCTCACCCAGAGCTCAAGCCATCTACATCTCACACTGCGTCTTGCAAATCAAACTACCTATAGCAGATGAATTGCTCAACAACCACACTAAATAGCTTTGCTTATAGCAATGCCCCCTAGACAACATGTAGGTTGCTCTCATATGTCCCAGCTATACTGATGCTGAACAGCAGTGCTGGAACTGGCAGAGAAAGCACTATGGTAGCTGAAGGTTTCATGCATAACTCTGTCTTCCCTGCCTTTCCAACACTGCCTTCCACCCAAGGTAATTGGCAAAGGTCTAAAACCTTGCTAATGAAACAGCAGAAGTCTTGGGGACCACATGTATTTATGGTCATATATATACACACTAATATACATATGAGATGCACAGTATCTACATGCATCTTGGGTTGAGAGCCTAACAACGTGTAAATATGGTTTTCCCCTTTCAACATGCAAGAGGGACAGTTAGAAAATCAGAAACAAATAAGAAGCTTTCATGCAGACAGACTAAAAAGTCTTTCCAGTTACCTTGTTCTCTTATGAAGGAAAAGACTTAAGTCTCATCATGGCCTGAAGTCACAACTATATTTTCACAGGACATGGAGGTTTTTATAATGAAACTATTGTTAAAATATGTTCTACCTTGCTATTTATATTCAGTGTAGCATGGTTTAAGCAGATTATGACATAGACACTGCAGTGAGAAGATAACAGTTTGCTATAAAACATAACAAGACAGTCTGTACGTGTATTTTCAGGCAATGGCAGACATTTTCCCATGTCTGCAAGCAGGCATGACTTGTTTCCAAAGTCAAAATAAATTGAGGATTTACTTACCTCAGTAGTTTTATGCACAAAATACATACTTCATAGTGTCCTATGGGCACTTACCATAGGCACTTACCATCTTAGTTTCAGGAGGTGAAAGAAAAAAAATCCAACCAACCAAACAAAAAACACACAAAAAAAAAAAAAAAAAAATTGAAGCAAGATGGTATGTCTTAGAAACAGTTATAGAAATGTTAACCTAAGGATTTCTCTTCTAACAGTATTGCCTGATGTTTCTCTCCACATTTAATCTCATCCAAAAGGATATCAGCACGACATGTAACTCTGCACTTCCTACACAAGAGAGTTGCCAGAAAGGGAAATCTATGCCAAATCGCATTACTTTTTAACAATGTTACCTTTAACTTCTGGGAGTGATAACGAACAAGTCTTTGGAATTGTTTGCCTGTTGTCTGTTTTACATGTTCTGAAGGATAGTATCTTTTTTTTCCTGGTTATTCATCATCTAATGCACATTCAATTAATTTAAAAGAATTAATGAACACAAGAATTGCTGTCCTTTGTGTGTCCCCCTTAGGAGGGACCTGCTGGATGGGTGGAGAGATGGCCTTCAGAGCAAGTGAGGATGCTCAGTTGGAAAAAGCTTTTCAGAGTGCAAGATAAGATGGGGAGAAACAGCAACATGACACAGAAGCAACTTGCAGACAGGATGCATACTGGGAGACTCCTGATCAGATATAGGAAGCATATGTAGTGCCAAGTTCTCAGAGCAGGCAGACAGACTTATTCTTCTAAGGATCTAGAGGTGTATGTATGTGTGAAGAACTGGAAACCACTTAGAGAGCAAGGACAAGAATAAAGAAACCACCTGCTCTACAAGTGTAGAATGAACAGGGACACACTGGTTCCAGATCCTGTCATTTCCAACTGTCAGAAGTTGAATTTTCTTTGGAAAAAAATGTGTCTTACTCTAGTTGGTGTTTCATATAACATTCCATTCCCAGATGGAAGTCTTTCAGTGTTTTCAGTGTATTTATTTTTTTTAAAAAAAAAAAGAGGTCTAGCAGATATATTCCAGGATTCTGACAGATTCTGACGTTGTAAGAAATATGCTGAGTAGCAATTAACATTTGATAAAAGTCATGCCCATAAGAAATTTGAACTTTGAATGGTATCCTACAACACCATGGCACAATCCAACTTCATTCAGGAGCTGCAGAATAAATTAATCTGATTTTCATCAGTATTAAAACAGGTCTAAAACTAACATAGAATCATGTATAAAAAGAAATATATAAAACAATAGTAGTCATTATTAATAAAAAAACCCACACTTGTGGATATTCTGAAAGGCAAGTTTGTTTCCAATATTTTAATATAATTGCAATCTTAAAAAAATATATAATGTAGAAACCTAGTAATTTCCAAGTACAAAGATGTTTCACCCACTAATTATATAAAAAAAGGTTAGAAGGCATTTAAGCTTCCAAAGATACTACAGTAAGGAAATTCTAAACAAAGACTGTAATACAGTCTGATTACTAACATACCATATTTTTAAGAAAGAGGAAGAGTGAACACTTTCTTTTATACAGACAAAGTAGCAAACTGAAAGCTCTTTACACAATCTAATTAAATGTATTTCCCCAGTTTCTACTTAGTGGAAATTCTAAGTTTTTACTATTATTCTTGCAGTTTTGCATGAAGGAATCCTATTAATCTTACTCCTATTTCATGCACCTAAAACCCCCAAATAAGCCAATACCTCCAATATTTTATCTACTACACAAAGTGTGATATGTGAAAGCTGCTGAATATGAACTTTTATATCTGCTATACCCACAGAATATGAACAAAAATTTGCATAAATGATCAAGCAATTTTAGAATGTTTCAAGTTAGGCATCAAAATACACCCTTCTTAGAGGAAACTGATGTTCACTATAATTTCATTTTAGTAGTCTAATAAACATTTAAATCAATTGAAAATTCCAGATACGTCCAAGTATAAACACTACAGATAGGTGTTCAAATGATATTTGGAAGTTTGGTTTTGTTCTGCTATTATTTGGTTACTTGGTTGAACTTAATAATGGGTTAAGTGATGAAAAGAGATCATCTCCACAAGTATAGAGCAGCTCAGACCACCTATGGCAGGATGAGGAGCCTACTACCATGACCAAACTGCTCCCAAGCCCATCACAAGGTCCACCAGCCCATCAGAAGCTGGACTCTACAAGCACAGAGGAACACAGGGATGCAAACACACGAGAACCCAAATCACAGACTCCCAAGGAACAAACACTGCCTCTGGGCTCCTCTCAGGGCTGTCCCAGCAAAGCATCAATGCCATTGTTCGGGTGAAACCCATCACAAAGGGTCACTGGAGCAGCTCTCAGGGTCACCTTTCAAATGAACATAGAGAGTAATTGTTGGACACATTACAGAATGGTGGTGAATAGTATTTTGGAACTTCAGGAGGCTCAGTATTAGATGCTTAGAGAAAGAAGAAAAGGTGGAGAAGAGGAAACATCAAGGCGATTCGAGGAGAAATAAGTCTTGGTAATTAATTAGAGAGACAGGGCAATGAAAGGGGCTAGTCCTGTGGAAACATGTGGCTGGTCAGGCTGCATGTCTGGCCATGTTCTGCCTCTGATCAACACAGTGTACGCTACTTCTTAGACCCTAACTTCTTCCTGGGTGAGAGACTCAGTTTGTATGCACATGTGGGGGAAAGTGAATGCACCAACTGGAGCGGCACCAGGGATTGGAGACCCACATGGCTGTGTTGCCAGACATCAGGCTGGTGAAGAGGCACAAATGATGTGTGAACACATACAAAGATCAAGCCAGACCAGGCAGGGAGCAGGCGAAGTGACTTGGCAGCTGAGGTGGGGGATAGCAGGTATGTATATGTGCGTGCCTCTAAGAGTGAAACAATGGGAGGAGCTGGGTCTCTAGGGGACCCCTGGAGAGCTGTTGGAGAACCCACGTAGTTTGGTGATCTCTAGAGATGAGACCCCTTTGAGCATATGTATTTTGTGCCCATACATTTATGTGCCTGTTTCTCTCTCTCTTTAGATTAAGGCACCTGGGAAGAGCAAGGATCCAGCACCAGGCTGTGTGTAAGTCTGGCTGCCGTAGTGACCTGCAAGGTGTGAACACACATGTGCATGCCAGTGTGTACAAAGGGGTCCATACATGCTGCTGGAAGCTGGGCTGCAAACCTCAGAGCTCACATGTCCAGATGCCAGCAACTGGGAAGACTGGGATCCAGGGGCACTATTGGGTTCAACTGCTGGAAAGAGACATATTGTACACAAACATATTCCCACTAAGGGGCCTCCATCCTGCTAAGCCAGAAAGAGAAAAAGATGAGGCTGGATTTAGGCTCTCTAATAATTGGATTTACATGCAAAAGTAGAATTAAGAAAGCTTAAATATAACATGCAGACTATTCATGGTGCTGTAAGATGCAAAATATTTCACTTAATTGGTTTTCAATTCATTTGTAACAAGTGAGTTTTGGGTTTGCATCTGATTTGCAAGTCTTGGGGACTGCAGTCAAACAATGATCTTTCCAGGCCTCAGCTCAAACAGGCTTTAAACTGATCAATGTTACTGTGACAAGACTGTTAGCTTCCTTTCCCCCCTATTTTCAGCACAATTATTAGATGCACAAAATGCACAGGTATAGATTTATATACAGTCCAGATAATAGAACTAGAGGAACCTAAAGTTTCAATCTTGCATTTTATTAAGCACATTCGTTCAGCATTGCTGACACTTGCACTAAACAGAAGAAAGCTGGAAGATTAACTCTTCCAAACCTCCCACTAAAATATCAAACCAAACAAACAAACAAAAAAAAGCAGAAAAAAACCCCCAGTGACACACACACACAAAAAAAAACCAAACCAAAACAAAAAACGACACAAAAACAAACAAAAAAAACACACAGAGCACTGCAGCTTGAGTTTATTGTGTTCTTTTGCCCACAAACAGGGCATCATAACAGCCTGGTGGTTTGACCCTGGCTGGATGCCAAGCACTCACAAAAACTACTCTATCATTCCACTTGACAACTGGACAGAGGAAAAACATTATAATAGAAGGGTTATGAGTTGACATAAGGACAGGGAGAGAGAGAGAGATTTTCACTGATTGCCATCATGGGCAAAAGACTTGACTTGGGGATATTAATTGAATTTCTTACCAATAAAATCCCAAAATGATAATGGGAAGAAAAATCAAATCTTAAAAGCACCTTTCCCCCATCCCTCCCTCCCAAAATCTACCTCTACCTACTCCTGCACTGTGGTGCCAGGAGATGGGAATGGGGGTTATGGTCAATTTGTCACATGTTGTTTCCGCCACTGCTTAGGAACAGAAGTCCTTCCCCTGTTCCAGCGTGGGGCCCTTCCCATAGGAGACAGTCCTCCAAAAGTTTCTCCAGTATGGTCTCTTTCTGTGGGGTGCACTCCTTCAGGCACAAGCTGCTCCACCACGGGTTTCCTGCTGGGTCACAAATCCTACCAAAAAACCTGATTCAGTGTAGGTTCAGTGTGGGCTTCCCACAGCATCACAGACTCCTTTTGGGTATCCACCTTTGCCACTGTGAGTCTCTTCCACAGGTTTCAGGTTGATCTCTGCACACCTGTAGACCTCCTTGGGCTGCAGGCAGACACCCTGTTTCACCTTGTGCTGCAGGGGAACCTCAGCTCTGGCACCTTGAGAACCTCCACCCGCTCCAACACTGACCTTTCCCTAGTCAAGTTTCTAGAAACTAAGAGTCTCAAACAGTGAGCCAGGCTGACCTCTGTATTAAGATGACAATTTAAGCAATGTATAACTTTGTAAACAAAGTAGGAAAAGTTAAAGCTGAATTAATTCACTGGACTTCTCTCTTCAAAGAAGTTGGTGAGTTACTGGTGTTTAACCACTGGTGTTGACTCATGAAGGTATTTAAGTATAGTTGCTTGATAAGTCTGGATGCAGGACTAACTGACCTCAGAATTTCCTCCCCTCTCCACTGGCTGTCTCTCAGCAGTATGTCACCTCTCTCCTCATGAGAGTTGACAAGGGGTATCAAGTTGGCAGGGAGGGCAAGGGGCTCAGAGTGCAGGCAGAGACTAGCTGACTGACTGTGTTAATATTCCCACCTTGTTTCCACAAAATGTCACCAAGTACTGTGACAGCAATAATCTTCAAATTTCAAACTTAATTAAAGCACATTTAACACAGATGTTGCTACTAGCAACACAGTAACACTGTCATTGTAACCTCTCCTGTCAAGGTGACTGCTGCCAGTCTTTCAAAATAGAGCATCTTATGTATTTCTTGAATATATAAGTTATCCTTGAATATATAAATCTTGTGCAGATTTTGAACATACTATGCAATCAGACAGCAGAAAGTCACTTTTTTGCAAATGGAGTTTTCTGTGCAATTCCTTTGGATATTAATTTTATTGGGAGCAAACAGGTTCAAAAAAGTCATTAATGAGTTCTATTAAGCAGTATTTAATAATCCTGATATTTTAGTGGGATTCAGATTAGCATATTGTTGCACTGCTTTTCATTCTCTCAAGTGGTTCAAGTGCTTTAATGTCTATATGTGGACACTTTTTATGACTGCCTCCCGCACCCATAGTTCTCATTTTGCGTTTATTTCCTGCATCTGTTGAAAAAGACAGAGACAGATGCTTCTTCACCCTGCAGGATATTTAAATGAATAGTTGCAAAGGTCACAAAGAGGGTAGGTCTAAATGCCGTACCCATTTATCTCTAAAACTACAAAACATAACACAACATTTGTGCGTACAATACTGTCAGCAGTTATGTATCTTCTACAAACTTCTTTCCAATAAGCAACCAACTCAAATTTTTACATATGAGTTCCCAGAAATACTTTTTGACTTTGTTTTTTGTTTGTTTGTTTTATTTGTTTGTTTTTTGTTGTTTTGTTTTTTTTTTTTTAATTTTTGTTTTGTTGGTCTTTCTTTTGTTTGCTTGCTTGCTTTCAATGAATTTGCATTAGAGAAGTGGGAATGCAGCTCAAGATTTGGCATATAATATCTGTACACAGTGATAGATCTTCCTGACTTGCAGCACTCAATCAATAATAAATGCATTTTGCAAGTCTTCTTTCAAAACTGTGGACTCACAGTGGACATTTCAGTAAGCATGGTCCTTCATCCATGTAGCTTCATTTAGTATAAGCATGTGCATTCTCCTTCTCCTCATCCTCTTTCCCATAGTATTCTTATTTTTTCTCTGTACCATCTGAAGCCTTTCACTTTCTTTCCTCCCATTCCTACTATCCCTTTTTGTCTGGACAGATTAAAACAAATCATATCCATGTCAAAGCCCTTTCAGGAATTAACTGCGTGCCTTGGCATGCCCAGAAGGGCAAGGCCACGTGGCTGCACTTCCTCCAGTGCTGCACTCTGTCAGCCTTCCCTCAGCTTGGACAGAGATGCACACTCCTCTCTTACTGCAGAATTTCACAGCACTTTCAAGAACTTCTTCACTGCCTTCAAGCTCCTACTGCCTGAAAATTTTAAGATTTACTAGCCAATAGACCAAAAATTTATCACAGATAACTAGCAGGCACAGGAAACCTGTAAATCATTTAAAATTATGTTGGAACAGAATTTCCCTATATATACAAACACAACAGAACTCTCAAACTCAATTTCCATTAGTTACAGAAATGATGATATATTGATTATTTATTTGGGTTTTTTTGTCAACTTATAAATATCCACAGCCCACAAAGACAGGATTTTTGACAGGATTTTTCTTCCAGAGTGCATGCATCACTGATTATAGTCTAAGTCATGTACAATCAGAGTTCCATTACTTCACACTGTAATTATGGTTATGTGGATCAATTACTAAATTAATTCCAGGGTTATAAAGCTATCATTACACTCAGAGAATGATTCTTAGAGTTAACAGATACTGGGTAGGTAACACTTTAGACTAAACTGCTTTGGAATATTTTCTCCCAGTGTCAAAAGTGCACCCTGAATTTTCTTAAAACTAATTTAACAAGTTTAGTGGTGTCAGAAATAAGGGTTCTATTCTGGTTACAGGGTTTGGCCAAGCAATAACAAAAAATATTTTTTATACTGATTTAGTCCATCTACTTTGTTCCAGCTGCTGTTTCTCTGTGTTCAAGCACAGAATTATAGGTTGTTTCCTATGGCTGACAATGCATATGCAAGATACACTTACATCAGCATATTTAAGCGTGTACCAAAAATATACAAACAACAGCCTGGTTCACTTCACAAAGTTCATCTATTTTCACATTTCCCATTCTCTTTTTAAAACTAATTTCTTAAGACGTGAACAGATTTACAAGTAAAAAACAACTGCAAGATTCAGTCACCAAAAGTAGTACACAGACCATTCAAAATATATTTAGTTAGCATTATTTATACTGAAAAATAATTTAAAGGCAATATTAAAAGGTAGGGAAAGAGAAGAAAACCCTTTTAAGTAATAGAATGAACTAATTACACATGAAATACTCTATTTGATGCTGTACTATGCTAATGTTTTTAGTTTTTCCTGCTTAGAAGTATGGCAAGTAGTTCTCTAACTTCTTTTGACAGTACTATGATTGACACAGAGATGACTCAGCCACGTTAAGTCAACTTTAGGTTTTAACATTGATGTCCCTGACTTGTATGTCTTTTGTTTATAATGATAAATTACTGTATTGTAAGAGTTGCTCACTACACAATCTGAAGAAATCTCCAAATTGCATCTACCAAAGTAGAATTGTAAGCCTCTTCTTCAAAGATCAACCTTTTTTCTACAATCTTTAGTCTGCCTTTGAGGCAAATTGCACAGTAATCTAGTGACTAAATAACTTTTATCTAATAGTAAATTACTTTTTTTTGGCTTGAAGACGTGTCCATTTTAATCACCAAAACTTAACATTACTGTAAGAGTTTCCAAAAGGATATCACCTAACATTTATTAGCTCAAAGAAGTTATATGTATTGAATGGGATAAAACAGCATATAAAATTTCCATTTTGTGAGTGGAGTGTATATAGAGATAGATTCTGCTTTTTTAATTAGTCGTGTTTAGCTAATTTGTCATTACCTGGACTACTACTGATTTCTTAGGCTGAATGTTTGCATATGTAGGAGATTTCAGCACCAACAGACAACATCTTCAGAAATTTAAAACAATTTAATAATTTTAATTTACTCAAAGTTTCTTTGGTCAGATTAGCTTCATAGAATCTTAGCACTCATTATAAACTGGCTTATAGATAAACAGAGTCATTAATCAACTGTAGCAGGAGATAGCAAAATAAAAATAATGGGCAGAGTCACCACTTTTGCTTTAGCTGAGACAGACAACACAAGCTACAAGAAACACAAAAGTCAGGAAAGATCATGACACCTAATCATTAATTTTTTTGCTAGTTTTGGGTCTAATGCCACAGGACAGACAAATACTATCCTCTGAAGAAATGTCTGGCACTAAGAAAAGCTGTTCACGTACTACATGAGAGGCAGCATCACTTGAGGACGTTTTCTTCTTTCTGACTTCTCCCCTTGGACCCTGGTCTTGCTCACTCCTCCAAAGCAATGGATCAAAGCACCCAAAGATAACTGATGAAGTGAGGGACAACTCAAGTATCTCAAAGCAGCAGCTTCTAGGTTTAGGTCTGACAATAGCTGGTAAAGTTGATAAAATTGGGTAAATATAATTTTAAAGGAAGTAGTGAAAAGTAAAGAAGCTACAGCTTTGAAAACATTACTGACACTTCTATATCCATGCAGTGCCTGGTAGCAGAAATTTCTCCTGCTGTATTTGCACAAGGTACTAGAAGGAAAGGAAGTAAGGAATTGCTTCCTCTGCTTTATTTATTATGGGTAAATTCATAATCCATGCAGGGGTTCACTCTTTTTTCATGTGAGATAAGAAATCCAACGTGCTGACATAGCTGCATCTGGGCCTTTTCTGCATGATGGTCTAAAGTCAAGAGGGTTGACTTGTGCTGCCTTGTACCAACTCAGCTTTCCATCTTAAAGACCCCAGAGGTCTTTAGACTGGAAAAAGCTAAAAGTTCAAGTTTTCCATCTGTAAGGCTGGTGGAATAGTCCTTATCACAATGCGTGATTTGAAAGGCTTGGATACACAGCTTATATTTGACATGAACATTTAGGTTACCAGCATCAGGTAAAAGGGGAGCCACACAAATGGTGAGTGCAAGACAAGACATCTTTCCAAATAAAGCCTAGCATTTTGGTACCAACATCTTTCCATGGATCAGGAGCCAACAAGCAACCTTGGGTAAACAGTAGCAAGGTGCAGAGAAGGAAGCACGGTTCAACCCACAATACTCTTCATAGACATAGGCTGTTCACCATTATTCTCAGGACATTTAGCACAGCCTAGTAACTCAATTGCAGAACTCAGTTAAATTTCCTAAACTTCTCAGATCAGAAAGCCAACACTACACTCTAGTACACATTGATTCCCTGCCCTGCAAGGCCATAGATAATTTAATAAGCAGATAGAGAGAGACTAAATGATGCTTTTAAAACTTTTTAAGTCACTTAAAGTCTTCTATTTTTAGTAATAAATAGTAATGTAATAATCAAGAAATAGAGAAGTCAAACCATCAATTCTTCTGTTTAAAAAAATGCCCCTAAGAGGAATTTTTAACCTGTTTTACCCAAGCAAAAATGACACAAGAATGGTTGCCATAACATGAGAGAGAGAGACAGAGGAAAATTTTACATGCACACATTTAAACGCATATATTTTTGACCACAGATAGTACACTGTTCAAAAGCAGTGTTGGTCACTTGCTTTATGACTTTAGCATAGCACAAGACAATGATATGGCATGCCATAGCCAAATGACAGGTTTTTGTTGTACATTTGTATGGATGCATAGAATAGGTAGGCACTGCATTGTGCTGTTACACTCAGATCAGCACTGCTACATTGCTCAGTCACATGAGCTCATCCTCAGAAAAATTAGATTTATGTGACACTGAAAACATTGACAGAGCCTGCTGAACCAATATAAACAAAACTCTGGCCAAGAGTGAAGAGGGAATATAGTCATATTGAAGTACTTGAGAAAAAGATTAGGGTACTTATAAGGGAAAGCAAAGCTAGATTTAGCAGCCTTTTATTAGGTACTCATTCTTTGACTTTATTATATACTTTCCTACCGAGAATTTTTTCCCCTTTTGTTCAGAGCTTCCTTAGCCTTAAACAAGTCAGCTATCACAGCTGGCAAAATATTTAATCCTACAGGTACCAGCAAAGATGTACTGTCTAGAGTTATGAAACTGCCTGTCTCCTCATCTTGTAAATTCAGCAAAAGTAGTAGGTATCTTGTGAAAGTCAGGTGTCTGCAACACCAACTAGCACAGTTGGCATTTTATATGCAATAAATTAGGAAGGGGTTTAATAAATTCATAATACATATGTATTCTCACATTTGGAAAAAACCACATATCAATAAATGTGTATGCTCATGTAAAAATCCAGTTTGAAAGCATGATAGGCAACAAATCCTTTTTTGCATGTTATTCAGCAATATTACCAATGCATAAAAGTGTCAATATCACTACTACAACCAATAAAAACATGTGAGTGTTGTGACAACCGTAGTTTATGTCTTCAATATACTTTTGCCACCAAGAAAAAGAAGAACAGAGCTGGTTACAGTCACCCTGGCTAAGTGGCACCCTGTTCAAATGGTATACATCTGTAGTATAGCCACAATGCAACCAAATACTCTGAACTACCAGCTATATGTTATGCACATATTAAAAAACATTCATGTACTAAATGTATCATGATAGAGACCAGCATGTTTTTATTTACCAAAGAACTGGTGGGCTAGGTACTACAATCAAGTCAGATTTTTGATGAAAGACTTTGGACCTTGGATTTTTTCAATTGAAGCTAGTGTGGAAAATTATGACAAAATGCTTATTAGAGAAAAGTGTAATAAATGAGTGCTGAAGGTTGTCATCTATATAGCAATATGCTCAAAAATGTGACAGCCATTGACTTTAATATATTCTGGTTAGTTAGTAAACACACCATAGGTATGTTAAGTAGCTAGTTTCAGTATGTCAAGGCAGGCTTTGGATAAGTTTTATAATAGAAGCAATGTAATTTGTGGTACTCTTTTTGTATTATAATTTTGACTACTAATTATAGGCCAGATTCATAGTACAAATACCAGCATCAAGGAGCTTTATTTTCCCACTTAGGATATGCATATAGTTACTCTATCAGAGTATCTTCAAACAACATTCTATAGTCATCTACTAGGTCCTTCTTGAGAGCTAAAAAAAACCAACCAAACAAAAAAAACCAAACAAAACCTAAAACAAACAAAAAAACCAACCAAACAAAAAAAACCCAAAAAAAAACCCCC
>VXAU01001341.1:438472-496754 GCA_013399695.1 Formicarius rufipectus | reverse complement strand
AAAAAAGAAGAAAAAGGAAAGCATTAAGCATGTCCTAGATGGGCTAAGCTATTATGACATGTGACAGATGATAGTTAAGGGAAAAAAACAACCTTGTCCTAAATCTCAATATCATTTGCCACTCATCAACATATCTGATAGCATGACCAGATGTATCTTATCACATCATAGAACTTTTCCTTTGGCAAAAATAATGACATAAGACTAAACCAGCCAAGTCTAACCAGTTACATTATGTTAAAAAGAAATAAAGTGGCATTTATTCTTGTCTCAGATAAGGAAACAGTCTATTTAATTCATATTATGGAATAAATATTTTCTTTTTTTTAAGCAAAATGCATCAATAGTGATGGTAGAGAGAATTTTATCTGTGTAATTACAGCTATGAAAAACTGGAAAAGTCATAAGACATCATCCTGTTCAGTCCTGTACATTCCTCATCACTGAAGTAGATTTATCATGCATACTTCAGTTTTGCTAACCTTTATGCAGGAGTTTTTTACATGGACTGATAATGTGACTCTTATTAAATGGAAAAGAATGCCTGGTAGGAATGCTTCATACTCAAACAAAAGACTTTGCCAGTCTTTTTTTTCACCTTAGGGAGGACGAGAATATTTGTTTCCTCAGCATTCACTGTAAGTGGCAAACACTGGCACAACTGCAGCTGTCCCTCCTATTTCTGGAAACAAGTGCTAGTGTTGGAAACATAAGCCATGCTGAGTTACAAGACACTAGGTACATAAAATACAAAAGGGGAAAAAGGTAACAGACAAAACTGTTTCAAGATTTAAGACCCAGGATGTTAACCCCCCATTTTTACAGGATAGAAGCTCATACCCAAGGGAAGACAAACAGTGAAGAATTAGAAAGCTGTATACCAGGTATGAGATGTGCTCTCTCAGCAGAGAGAGAAGGAATCATCTTTGGAGACCTTTTAATTTGTTACAACCTCCATACAAGAATCAAAGCAGAAAGCAACAAAGTACATACATATTTTTATACACTACCATAAGGGCTTGTAATTACATTTGTACTACACACTTTCTTATGCTGCGATCTTTGAAGTTGTATTAACACTAATTATTGGAATTTGCATCCTACAGTGCATAGTTAATCCATGATTTTAAAAGAAAAATTATATGTATACTGCAAGTAGCTGTTTGAATATCCAAAATCTGAGATATGAATGAGGAGGGAGATTGACAATATAGCCTTTTGAGATCCCTTCAAGACATCTCTATCTAGAGTGCTCTCTCTTTTCATTATAGGTACAGTATCATCAAATAATTTTCTGAAAACATTTTCCAAGTATTTAATGAGCTATGAGAAGAAAAAAAGGAAGGTATTTTAAAGGGGTATAATGCTAAGTTGCAGAAGGTATATTTTGATTCAAACAATTTTCAGAAAAGTAACAAGCCATGTAAATATTGTTACAATGCACTCTGTAAAATTGATATAAGAATTTTACAAACTTCCAATATTTATGAAATCACTGGTAGCTGGTATATGTTCAGAAGGCACCATTTCAGCATTTCTAGCTGATATTCTCATAGACTGAGTTTATTCTTACTTAATATTTGGAAGATCCCAACACTGCCATCTTATAGGCAGAAGTTCTGAAAATGCTGCATCTACATGTGAAACTGATAATAGCAATTACATCTATAGCCATTGATAAAACTATTACATCAAATAGATAGCAAAAGTTTGTCAGATCTCTTTTTAGAAGAGTAACCTACTCAAATTTAGAAATATTTCCTATGGGTGCATTAGTTCTCTAGTCTTTAGAAACTGCTTTTTAACCCAACGCTGAAATACTCCTCAGTGAAGTTAAACTTGGATAATTAAGAATAACTTCAAAAGACAAATCTAACAACTTTTTAGACAGAAGACAGCAGCAATATAACCATCAAGTTGAAGAAAAATAACTGCCTGTATACCATATGGGTAGTCACAGATTGCCTGTTTATGAGATGAAATGCTAACAAGACAACCTATAAAAGTGTTGGAATAATGGCTAATTTTCAGTCAGTTAAGCTTGAATGAGATACATTTACATAAAAATCCTTTGATCTGAACATTGAGCTCTTTGCTCATATTCTCATTCTGCAACACCCATCACTACCTCTCATCCCTGTTTGTTGACAAATTGCTGTAACACAGTTACAAAGACAATTAGTAAGTAGCAACCACGGTATAAGAATATTAAGATTACACCAAGACTCCAAATTTTTGTTGACATGAGACTATATATAAAAAAAAATTGAAAAGGTACTAAGGTTTATCATCTGTGCAGATCCAAATAGGACAAGAAGCAGTTATTCTAACAACTGTTCTTCCTCCCTCTAAAATTTTGAGTATACCCCTCCTAGAGGAGATGATCTGGGAAACACAATAATAAAGGGATTTACTTCAGATACATGCTGGTTTTCATAATTATTTTCACCATGGTTTCTCACACCAATGACAAGACAGAGTTTGAACAAAGGCAGTTCCACATATCCTCAAAGCTACTGAAACACATATCCCAGAGACTGGCACCTATGAGTGAAAGCATCACATCTCTACTTCCCCATAACCAGGTAAATTTGATTATTCAAACTCAACATATAAAGGCCTTCGAGCAAGAAGTTTTGAATACTTCCTTTGTCTTACACCTACCAGCTTCTAAAATTAAGTGTTTCTTGAAGGTAACTAACAAGGAAACAATCATTCACCAGCCAGGAGATAAATTCTTATGCCCATCTCAGACAATGAGAAGACAGTTTAATGAGTATATCCAAAATACTGTGATATCACATCAGCTGACTATTTTAGCTTCTCTGAATCTATACGCATAACTTGTTAAAATTTTGCATTAGCCAATGATGTTCTTTTCCAGTGACTATCATCCTCTCACTAACCTCAGAGACTAAATAAAATATCGCAAGAAAAGTTCCAGCTCCTGAACATAAATCCTCATGCTCTGTTTCCTCAGTCAGTTGACACCTTTCAGAAAGGTCTAAATTCCCTGATAAAGAACACCTATCCCTCTCTCATGGCCTATTTGACTTCATCTTGCTCAAACAGTGACAGGCAGTTTTGTGCACTAGAGATTGATCCCTTGTTAGCTCTGAATCACAAGACTGCCTAAAGTCATTTTCCTGCTAACATTATTCCAGGCAAAACTTCTACATAAAATGACTCTGTCATGCCAGAAGGACTCAACAATTAGAAAAACACAGACCTTGTAAATAACTGACATGACAGAATCTAGAGAAGAGTAAAGCAAACAAAATATATTTAATTCTTCTTTTACATATTCATCTCTGAAAGACAAAAGCATGTCAGCTATTTCATATAGGCCTGCTTCAGTTCGTGTTTTTAGAAGAACAAGCCTTAAAAACAGAAGTCAAAAGGATCACTTATGAAGAGCATTTTAAGAACAAAGCAAAGGCAAGCAACATAATATCTTCAGCAAAACAATCTAACTGTAACTAACAATTACTTCAACTTGGAACATCTTTCCCTCTGGAGACTTGCATATATTGCAACTTGAATAATAGTAATTCTCCATTATAACTAAGTAGTAAACACAGTCTCTAACACATAAGACATTATCCTGTATTCATTACTGCTAGGTTATGTGATAAAGCTAATCCACAGAACCCACAAAGGAACTCAGAGATATAATGGCAGCAGTGAGAGCCTAAACTGCTCTCAGACTCATCCCAGGAGTAATCAGCTCATCACAGGCCCATCTCCATAAGCTCAGAGTAGCACAGGAATGCACAGATGCAGATGGGAGACCAAACCAAGCACTACCAAACAACACCACCCTATCTGGCCACCGCGCTCCCCACCCCAGGCTCTCCAGGCATGAAACACATCACAAGGGCTCAATCAGGAGCAATCTGGAGATGTCTTTCAGACCAAAAGGATTGCTGTTCTGAGAACATGCTGTAGGACACAAAGAAAAAACACTCCAAGGTCACAAGACTTATTACAGGATGTTTTGAGGAGAAACAAAATGTGGGAAAATCCAGGTGTTTAGCTGATTTGGGAAGGAACCAGAGTAGGAAAATAGAGGGTAAGGAGATGAAAAGGCCTTACATGAATAGGTGGCTGGTCAGTACCCTCATCTGTCCCAGCCCTATATCTGATCAGAACAACCTGTACTGTCTTATTAAACTACTTTCTAACTCCTTTGTGGGTGAGAAGGCTCTGTGCTGTGTGCACATGTGTATGTGGGGGTGTGAGTGCAAAAACTGAGCTTGGAGAGCCTGTGTGTCTGTGGTACCAGCGGCTGGAACAAGTAAGGGTATGCAAAGGAACCTATGATCATTTACCAAGGTCAAGTTGGGTAAGCTGGTGAGTGGGTGATGTGGCCTGGAAGCAAGGAAGTGAGGGCAGATCTGGGTGTGAGTCTGTGTGTCTCTAGGGTCAAGAGCAGACAGGGTCAGCTGGGAGATCAGGGGAGTCATGGTCAGCTCAGGTCAGGAAGCTGCACACTTGTCCACAGTCCGTACCAGCAACTGGAACAGGGCAACAGTCTTAGGGGGCTTGCATGTGTAGGAGTCAGGAACCAGGAAACTGCGGTCCAAGGACAGCTACTGGGAAAAAAAAAAAAGTGTGGATATTGGAGGGATCCACCTTATGGGCATGTATTTACATTATATGTACATATATAAACATATATTCTAACCAGTGGTCTTCCTTCCTGTCCAGCAAGGAAGAGAAACAGAATGAGACAGACCATCGTTGCTCTATTTGTCCTATGTGGCTGGCTGCGGATGTGTAAGGTGAGCTCTGTGTACGCATGCCTGTGGGAATACAGCTTCAGCCTTGATTCTAGCTGAACCTGAGGACATGAGCGGCAACCCCCCCACATCACTTCTCAGACTGTTGCTTCCTGCATGAAATATTTTGCTCTAACAGTTCTCAGTTGCTCTCTTTGGGATTACTACACACCATGTTAATTTAATGACAAAAATTAGGGTGCTTTGCCAAAGTCTGCCACATTTAGAATTCAGAAGGAAAATATTTTAAGTATGACATTGTACAGTATTTGTGTGATATGATCCCACTGTCAGGAGGGGCACACTGCAGTCATTGCTCCCTGAAGAACTTTTCTGAAAAACACCATTTGCTATACATCATACTGAAGGTGTAAGTTTGGTGGGTAGCATGACGAGCTAATTTTGGCTTACTCTTTTTTTCAACTACTGTAAACTAAATATATTGGGTTTTTTTAACAGCAAAATAGCCTACTCACTCTAATACCTGCAGTAGTAGACTATAGAGATAACTGTTTTCAGGAATGTATAGAAAAATCAAATATGAATTATTTAATACAAAAACAAGCTTTCATTAGGTCCAAAAAATAATCTGAAATCACAATTTGAGGAAGACTTTATATTATCTAGTATTCTAGACTACAAAAGTATTCACAAGAGGAAACCCTTCCTAATGTGACTAACAGATAAAGGAAACCATACTATGTCAAAGTCAAAGATTTATTCTAAAATTTCTTCCAGAGTAAAAAGGCAAATCATGTTTAGTCTGAAGAGCCAATTAGCTTTAAGATATCCATGTATGGTGCTTCATAAGAATGCATAACAATCTTACCATGATAATATGCAATGTCCACTTTATTCCCTAGGTTTTGTATATATGATCTCATTAGAGAAAGCATAACAGTGTGTAAGTCAACAGAGAGGGGCTTAAAAGAAAGACCTTCTAACCTTAATTTGGTTTTTGCTTGCTAATTAAAGCCAAATGTTCTATGTAACAAAAGCAACTTTTTACTGTGTACATGTACAACGGTAAGTGGCATGAAAGTAGTGAGATGCTGGTTGTGACTTGAAGACTTTACTGTAGTTCTAACAATACTAATAGTTTTGCAGATCTGAAGTTTCAGATACCTATTGCTACTTTCAACTCTTCTAATTTGAGCTCCAAAAGTATTGCACCCTCACTGAAAATATTCAGATCTTTTCAAGGATCATTCTGCATCCTTTAATTTAAATAATATTTACCAAATAAAGTATAAAACTTTTCATCTGTGAATCAAGGAATAAATTACTTTAAAAGCATTAAGTTCTTTGCCATGCAAAACATAGACAAGAGTTGTGAACAGATCCTGTATTAACTATTGAACAATATACTACAGAAGTAGGAATCTTTGTGCTTATTGGTATAGGTGCTCACGTGTAGCAGAATGCTCTGCTTAAGTGGGGATAAAATAACTTGAACTTCACCCTGTTTTCAAAGGCTACTGATATATGGAGAAGGGGAGTCACAGTACTTTTGAAGAGTGCTGACATCAGCCTGACTCATCAGTCCCAAAGATAAACATTCTAAGCATGTGAAAAGTAATGTTTCCTTCCAGAATCTTCCATTGCTGAGGATGTGGCAAAGTTCCTGATAAAGAAACAAACAAGTGATAGTACTGATAACTTATCTAAAGCTGCTGAGCTGACACAGCTAGCCTACAAGCATATCAGTTTCTCAGTTAGTCCCTTTGTACTATAAAAGACCAGTCCCACCTTTGAACAGCAGATTTCTAACACATCTCTTCTAAGACTGCATATAAAGAGTCCTCTCTCAAGTGGAGACACCCCTCAAGGTTACTCCTGGAGGTTGAGTGAAAGATTTGTCCATGGTGGTAGTATGCATGAGTAGCACCAATCTCTAATTAATAATTACTTTATTATCTTAAACATCATTGCTTCCATATTGCTTAAAAAATTTAGTGTGCTATATGATAGTTACAACTAAGTATACTGTGATACTGTATAGTAAATAATTCTGATTAAAGTATTTTACTCTAACCATTATCATCATTAATTTAAGTAAATAATTTATATTATTCATATAAATATCTTTAGTGTACCATCCTTAATCCTGTACATCATATAAAGGCTTAATACCACCAAAATAATTTTTTAGACATAGACGATTGACCATGTCTACGACTAAGGCTGGATGCAGAAGCACCTAGACTCCTCTCTGAGAATGAGTTTAGAAAGCAAGTCAGTCCTTCCTGGACCTCGTGACTCAGTAGAAAGGTCTCCCTAATAAACCTTGTCCAAAGCTTTTATTCTTCCCACAACACAATATCTGCAGAAATGCCACAGAGCTACAAGGAAGGAGCAAACTACCCCTAACAGTTTCTCATACCAGCAACTAGAGATTAAACATTTAAGCTCTAGAGCTGTACCAAAGGCACCTTTGCTTTATCTCTGTTTAGTAGTATGGGAAATAAGGACTTATGTTTCATCTATAGTAACAAATTTAAATAGATCTAGTAATATTCTCAGACACTTAAGACACTGTGAAGTGACAGGTGTCCTTTCTAATAATTTTTTATGATTCACCACAGGATAGTGGTGGAAGACTGTGGGAGGACACTCAACCTATGAGGACTGGAAGAAACAGATGAAACAAGAAGACCAGGACAGACGCCAGGAGTTTACTAAATTAGAGACCTATTAGAAATTGCATTATTTGTATGGGTTTTCCTTTAATATGTACCTCCACCAAATGAAACTGTTACCTGAGCTGGACTGCCCAGCCAGCCCTACCCCTTGTCTAACCCCATGAATGTATCCCCTGTCTTATTCTCCTTGTCCCTGGGGACCTACCTGAATGTGACCCTTCCTTTCCCCCATTGGCTAACAGGGTTCCCTAGACATCCCCACCCCCTGAGGGGTATATAACTCCTTGTTACTTTGAATAAAGCCTGCTTCTCTCTTCACCACCCCAACCTGAAAGGACCCGGGTGTGATCTGTACTATCCCCAGCACAGGGGTTTTCCAACACCGGCCAGGGCCAGAGGCTGTGATGAGCCGGTCCCCACAGTCAAAACCCTGTCAGAAGACTGCTTTTTTGATATCTAAAAACAGTCTCCCAAACATTCTTATTGCTGAGCTGTGAACAAGTGTTTGAAGGAATACCAGTGTGGTATTACTTGGTGTTACTAGGCTTAAGGCCTAGTAAATGGTTTGTTTTGTTGGATTCTTTTCCCCTCACAGTAAAAGTAATTTTGTTCAAAACTCAGGAAACTTCCCAAGCACTGTTATAAGCTACTGGTGTTAACATCCCAGGGTTAAAGTAAACAACAAAAGGGAATGACTAAGGCTATCTTCAGCTGCTTTCTAGGTTGTATCAGTAGCAGGTATTTTTGGGGGGGTGACTTTTAGAATAAGAAATACATAGTTGTTTTCTGGATAGGGAAGTTATGGTGGGCGGGGGCAGGAAAAATAAATTATTCCTCACTAGCCCTACAGGCTCCCAGATCCCAGGAGGTACGAGTTCAACACTGCCCAATCCCTTACACTTCCATGAGGATTCCTAGCACTTAATAGATTACAGATAGATACATGAAAGTGCTCTAACCAGAGATGGAATATAATATAGGTATTAAGTAGAACATTAGTTTCAACCAGTCCAGTAATAAAGTAGAAGGGAAAAAAAAGCACAATAAAAGCTCATAATGCATAAGATAATGTCTGCACATACAAAAGGCCTTCCAGTAGTCAGTGATAACTGTCAATAATATTAAATAGCAACATGTTTTCCTACTCCTACTGGCCTACCTTGGAATGAAATCCTGTTCTTCAGAAAAGGAGCACAGTGTTATGGCAAGCAACAGCCAAGGATGCCTAAATATGAACTTCTTGGGTTTTCTGTTGTATTCAAAGCACAAACTCTTGTTGCTTCTACTTAAGGTTACCAGGTGTGTTGATTTTGACTGGGATAGAGTAAAAGTTCTCATAGCAGCTGGTATGGAGCTGTGCCTTCAATTTGTGGTGGTAACTATACTGATAACACAGGGATGTTTTCATTACTGCTGAACAGCACTTACACAGCATCAAGATCTCTTCTGCTTTTCACACTATCAGTAAGAAAGCTGGGGGTGCAGAAGAAGTTAGGAGGGCACACAGCTGGGGCTGTTTAGTATATAAGGTGGGGGAAAGAAGGAGGATGAGGGAAACCTTGGTAGTGATGACATTTGTATTCCCAAGTTACTGTTTTGCATGATGCAGCCCTGCTTTCCTGGAGATGGCTGAACACCTTCCTGCCCACAGGAAGCAGTGAATGAATTCCTTGTTTTGCTCATGTGCACATGTCATGATTTAGGAATGGTATTCTCCAATTTAGTGTTATCAATGAAACCATGCACTGTTCACTCCCTCCCCTGTCCCTATGCATCAGGCTGGAGAGAAGAATTGGAGGCACATAAGGTAAAGATCATGGGCTGAAGGAAGAAGACTTTTCTGGAAATTGCAATGAGATAAGGAACAAATACTAACAGCAACAATATTAAGAAAAGTGTAAAAGCCAAGCCCAACCCAACCACCACCACACTACCCCAACATGGAAGGCAGCCCTTCTCCTGTTCCCAGAAAATGACCTGTGGTGATATAGAATAACCACTAGGTCCTAGCCTTTCCCCCTCCTGTCTACTTCAAAAATTAACCCTGTTCTGGATGGAACCAGGACAGAGAGACTTTTGCTTTCCCTATTCAACTGTCTTGACCTCAACTCACGTGTGTTTTTTTGTTTTCCTTTTAACTTTGCAATTCTCTCCCTCATCATGAACCACTGTGGGGGGTGAGCAAGTGGCTGTGTGGTGGTTGACTGATGTCTGGGTTTAAACCATGACACCAGTTATGACAATTTCCTATATTTAAAGTAGGTAATTACAGTCCAGCCTGGTGATTCTGAAACATAGTTAAATGCATCTTGGCACTTGTTGCAGTTCCATATAACCCCTGCTGCCAGTGTATGCCACAAGAATGGGAATCATCCAATAAAACAGTTATCTACAATGTTTCAGATATGCCCATAACACATTCTAAAAAAACAGACTTTTTTTTAATGCAGTCTTTCAGAGACATCTTAAGCATGGGGTAGCTTCTTACCTACTAGTTCTCTCCCAAATTGCTTTTTCTGCTGTACTTTTTATGTTTTGATTGACAAACAGTTGCTCATTGTAGATTTTTCAAATAATTTTATCTGTATGTTGGCAGGACCGTATCTTGAGAAAAGCAGAAGAAAAAAACCCCATAGAACTATTTACCAGGAATGGAATGTTGATGTATGGTCTAATAAATGAAATAAGAATCATCCCTTTTTGGCAGTAACAAAACAAATACATTTCCATCAGAAAATACCGCTGTGGTCAGACATTTTAGCAGGGTCTTTTCTGAGAGGACATGGGGTAATAGTATTAAGCTAAAAGAGGGCAAATCAGTCTAAATATAAGGAAGACATTTCTTAAGATGAGGTTGGTGAAACACTAAAACTGGTAGCCCAGAGAGGTGGTAGATGCCCCATCCCTAGACACATTGAAGGGCAGGCTAAACAGGGCAACCTGATCTACTTGAAGATGTCTCTGCTCATGGCAAGGAGATAGGACAAGATGACCTTTAAAGATCACTTCCAACCCAAACTATTCCATGAATTTAAGGCTTTCAATATAATTGATTTGGGCAGTCTCCCATTATTTCACTTCCATAATTTAAAAAAATGTTTGTCCTCCACTACAAATTACATGCTCATAGCTAAAATGCCATTCTAGATGAGCAGAAGGTGATACTATAATCCTCTAGAAAAAACACACTTTGTTTTTTTCTATAAAACCAAAACCTATGTCAATAATGTTTCACGATTCATGCAATTAATATGTGCAAGTCCCTACACATCTCTAATACACTCTGGAACAAGACTTAGGTTGAACTCATTTGCTAGACTGGGGGATGTAAATGCTTCTTCCCACACTTCCTAAGCTTTATTATAAGTTTATTTCACAATGATAGCACATACATATTGTCTAAAGGAATACCTATTAAATAGGTTGAAAATTGAGCTATAGGAAAGCAAAATTACTTACTCAGGACAGCTTGGGAAATTTATGGCAGAGCAGGGAATTGAGTCTAGATGCTTAACCTGGCCTCCCAGCTAAAATATTATGTAATTAATATTAATGATGTATATAAGACTCCAAACAGTGCAAGTTTATCTGGATAAACTACTTTGCAAAACCTGATGTTTGGGTGCTTTCAATAATGAGACTGAACATTTACAAAGCAGTGGGTCAGAAGTTACCATAACCACCCTACAAGCAAGAGCTAGTTACTGTGCCTGAAGTCTAAGGTTTTTGATAATAGACAACCATACCAGAAGTATCTGTAGGTTCTTCACTCTAGTCACCCTATAGGATGCTGTGATGACTTTAAACATTGAAATTCTTGTTAAACTTCAAGATAGACCTCAGAAAAAAAAAATTATAATTTACAAATTTTTTTGCCCCTGCAGAGATTATAATATTCCAGACACATTACTAACATATGCAGACTATGTTCCTACAGTGATTTAATATACATTTTTATCTTTGTGCAAGGCTTAAAACCAAAGGTCTATAGAGGGATTTAAAAACCTAACTATAGATACTCTGCAAAGACGACAGTAAAAATGTCTTCTGTATTAACTGAGTACTCCCCAAAACCCTGAAAGATGACAAACACAATCTACTTCAAGCACCTTTGAACCAGAATTATGGCCATTGCAATCTCAGTATCTCTTATGACACAGAATATCAGGCAAAAATAACTGAGAGAAGGACTTATTGCTCGAGAGTGAGTGGAGCCCTTGCAAGTTGCAAACTAAGCAGAATAATTCTCCAGAAAACATACTGTGATATTTGCATTGTCAGCTGGTTACTATGACTTATTGAAAAAATGGGACACAGACACAGCAGTTCAATGGAGTCACACTGTGATAGCTGTAGTAACCTCATTATGCAGCTTTTGCTTTTTAAACCCAAAATCGGCACAGACATTTTTGATCTTTTTTCAAAGGAAGGGGGGAAGAAAACCCAAAATCCCAGGTGTTTAAATCTATGGCTTTGTGTAGTCTCTACATTGCATTTTCTTCTGCTTCTTGGTTTTTGTTGTTTTGGGTTTGTTTTTTTTTTTGTTTTTTTTTTTTTTTTTTCAAAACAAGTGTTGCAGCACATCTGCCACCTACATACTGTTCTGTCATGATGATGAAATAATAAAACTGGAGTAATCAGTATTTTTCCATCTGTAATCACAGCCAATGCATGAGAGCACTTTTGACTGAATATACTTCATAACCATCCAGTTAGGCTTTTATTAATGAAAAACATGATCCATCTTTGAAATATTAAGAGTTATTTGACTATCTTGTCATCAAAAATAAAAATGTCCTTCACAGGTTTTCAGGTGGCCTGCTGTTAGATATTCTGAAACGTAGATGTGGTACGGGGGCTTGTTTGATTTAAGATCTTTTTAAAGTAGTTCTTTTAGAAACAGAAGAATTCTACAAGCAAAATTAGCAGCCATATAACTATAATATTATATATACAAACCAATCATTTATAAGGTAGTAGAAGAGTCATTACAAAGGACTTTACACCGAGAAAACTGAAACAACAGAACACACAGAACTGGGGTTGTTCAACCTGGAGAAGAGAAGGTTCCAGGATGACCAAGTTGCTTCCTTCTGGTACCTGCAGGTATGGAAGGGAATCTACTATAAAGCTGTAGGCAGACTTTCTGCAAGTCATAGAAAAGGGGCAGTAGTTTTAAACAATTGAAAGAGAGTAGGTTTATATTAGGAAGACATTTTTTACTGATGAAGCAAAAGTGATAAACCTTTTCCTTTCCCTTCACTCTGTAGCAAATAAGGTGTTGATGGCACACAGATTGGTTCTCCGCCTAACCTAAATTTATGACTTAGATATAGAAGGGAGAGTCTGTAGAATTCACACCTTGTGTATTTTACTGTGAAGAAAGTGGCACAAATAGCAAAAGTCTTCAGATAGGAATGGAGTCAGCATATTTACTGCTTTTGGGACTTTTCATGAACAGTGCTAGCAGACAATCAACTATATCATCATGGTTATGAAATAAACAAAATACCAAATAAAAAATCATGTGATCTAAACTGAGATGTCCATCAAACACAAGGCTACAATTCATGCTGGGGGTAGCATAAGATGCTATACTCTCCTTCACATATACATGTAGCTTCTTGTGGGAATAGGATGCCACTCCTTTTGCTCCCAAATATACAAACATTATAGACTGGAAAACCATTTCCATTTGTGAAAGAAACTGGCCAGAACACTTGAGAATCTGAAAGGCACATTTCATGCACAGTGGTAGCAGATAAGCATTTGGTGTGATGTGTTCCTTTTCATTTTGAGCCAGTCAGTCACAGTGCTTAGGTCACTCTCCAGAAAAAAACAAACAGCTTGCACAGGTAAGTACAAAGACTCTCTGAAAAAGAAAGTGCTTACAAAACACACCTTGCCATAACCCTGTATCTAACCACCCCCGCAGCCCCCCTATATTTCTGTGTATCTGCAATAGAAAGTACCCACTCTCCATTCTCTCAGTTTGGGATGAATACTTTAAAAAGGGCTTTGAATACAGCAGACTCCAGATGCTTCAGATTGTTGCATGGGCACAGAATGAGGCTATTCAGTTTCACAGCATGAAAGTAAAATACAGTAAATTACCTTGCCAGGACATCAAAGTGGGACAGATTATGGCTCTTCTTTCATAATCATCAGATGATTAAAGAGCATTCTCCTCATTAAAACCTCTTACAAGAGACCACCATTATCCAACTCTTCATTTACTCATTAAGCTACATCGTGGTTTTTACTTCTTTAATTGCAATTTGATACAAGCACTTTAGTCCTAAATTGTTTTTTAGGGAAGGAAAAAACCTTTACTACCTACAGAGTAAAAACATTGTTTTCATTGAAGAGACCTTGAATTTAAAGTTACATAATTGCAATATGAGTTGTTTTGAAAACAGACCAACAATTGCACGGGGGACGGACAACAACAAAAAACAACAACAAAAACCAAAAAACAACAACAAAAACCAAAAAACAACAACAAAAACCAAAAAACAACAACAAAAACCAAAAAACAACAACAAAAACCAAAAAACAACAACAAAAACCAAAAAACAACAACAAAAACCAAAAAACAACAACAAAAACCAAAAAACAACAACAAAAACCAAAAAACAACAACAAAAACCAAAAAACAACAACAAAAACCAAAAAACAACAACAAAAACCAAAAAACAACAACAAAAACCAAAAAACAACAACAAAAACCAAAAAACAACAACAAAAACCAAAAAACAACAACAAAAACCAAAAAACAACAACAAAAACCAAAAAACAACAACAAAAACCAAAAAACAACAACAAAAACCAAAAAACAACAACAAAAACCAAAAAACAACAACAAAAACCAAAAAACAACAACAAAAACCAAAAAACAACAACAAAAACCAAAAAACAACAACAAAAACCAAAAAACAACAACAAAAACCAAAAAACAACAACAAAAACCAAAAAACAACAACAAAAACCAAAAAACAACAACAAAAACCAAAAAACAACAACAAAAACCAAAAAACAACAACAAAAACCAAAAAACAACAACAACAAAAAAAAACACCAACAAAAAAACAACAAAAAAAACCAAAAAAAAAAACCAACATGAAAAAACTCCTGAGGGGCAGAACCGAGGCACAGCAGCCCAAATCCTTCTCTTTATTTGCTTGCAGTCCTTGACATGGGTGGTGTCAGAAAGCAGGAATGTAGCTATAGAGTTCAACTCTTTCCTCCTTTGCTACAGTAGAAGACCTTCTGTATCGTATAACCCAAGGTGTGAAAGGACGAAATATTATATTCCCTACCAAAAAAACGTGCTGTGACAGTTCACAGTAAATAAATGAGACTGGGAACAGTACAAGCCGGTCTGCTGATGGCACTGGGAGGGGGCTACCCTACCCGGACACAGCCGATCCCGGCGGCTCCAGCAGCCCCAGCGCAGGGCACGGCTGAGCCCCGGCGAAAGCCCGGGCAAGGGAGGGCAAAACGCTGCCCGGCAGCCAGGGCTGAGTGAAGGGAACCGGGGGAGAGACAGCCCTGTGAGCCCCCAGGGCAGAGCGGGAGGAGAGGGCTCGGGGCACCGGAGTGAAGATCCCTGTGTGCCCCCTGAAGGGACCCCGGCGAAGCAGAGAGAAGTGTAAGGGGGAAAGAGTGGCAGAGGAGCCCTTATGACTGATCATATCCCCCTCATTCTCCCCCAGCACCACCTGGAGCAACGTAGAAAAGTCTAGAGTGAAGTTGAGCCCAGGAACGGGCAGGGGAAAGTGTTGTTTTAAAGTTTGTTTTTTACAACTCAGGTCTACTTTAACTGCCAGTCTCCAAGTCAAATCTATTTTGGTCGTGATAATAACTCGTAAGGGTCCCTACCTCTACCTCAATCACAGGCCTTTCCATCAGAAGATCTCCATCTGAAGGAGGAGTGAGAAGGCAGATGGGTTGGCACCTGGCAGCCAGCCAGCATCTCCTCACAACATACCGGTCATTGTTGCAGTCCAAAATTACTTTCTTTCATCCAGAATCAGGGGACAGAACAAAGATTTATCATTATGCATTGGGCATAACAGGGAATCCTAAAATGCAAGGCTTCTGGTCCATATACAGGTAAACCAAGTCATCTCCCTGCTGTTTATTTTTGCCTTGCGTTGTAGCTAATCCCCCCTCTCACAATATCCATGCATTGAATGTTAACACAGTGTATATGTTTATATATGCAAATTTAACTAAATATGATTGAAAATATCAAATATCATATGCAAACCCATTAAGTTAAAAAGCATTACTCTCCAGCAAAATACTGTGTATGATATAGATGTATTAACTTTAACATAAGTACCAGTGAAAACATAATGATAGAGCACTGTGGGCAACTTCAGTTGAAACCACGCTGAAATGCTGTCTCTACCAGAACACACTCTTTCATTTAATAAATTTTAACATTTTAATATTGCTTCAGGATTAACCTGTAAAAATTATTTCTCCAAAAAGCATCTAATGTGAAAGTGCTTTTTAGTCAATGTGAATTTTTTTCTACTATGCACATGAATAAGGCTATATATAACTAAAGTTTATTAAATCAGATCATTTACATTGCTCCTTGTGTACAAGTGTTAAAATTTTTGCCTTACACTTAACTACCCTTTATTTCATCTTTATTTCACTGTATTCACATCACATGTAGTTTTCCAAATGGATGCATACTCTAAGTGCCCAACTAGCGATAAAGTGCAAAGACCAGAACAAGAGAGAAATTTCTGAATACAGTTACTCTCAAGAGCTTTACTCTTGGGATTATGGCCTCACCATGTTTCTACAATAAAATGCTAAGCCTTCTGTTAGAAATTTCAGGAGCTGGCCAATAAAGACTACTTTTCAGAAGTATCCCTTATGGATGCACTTGCTGGTCTTCAAATGACTAGTTTAAAACCTATGACTTGACATCAGACAGACAAGTTTTATCTGCAAGACAAGAGTTTTAAGGATTGGGTGATACTTATGAAAAGGTTGAGAACTCATTACAGAGTCAAACAAAACAAAAAAAAAGGTGCTTAAACAGAAGTCTGCAGAATACACTTACAGAAACACTTAAACTGCTGTTGAATAGTGAGGGAAATAATAATGCAGTACCTATTTTTAAATAACGTTGCTAAGAAAGAATATAGAATTTACAGCCTGGTGAGATTTGTCCCATTACTGAATAAACTGATAGAGAATCTAATTAAAGATAGGATGGCAGAACAGTTGGATAAATATAATTTAATAGTCTCGAGTCAGCATGGCTCCAGTAAGAGGAGGAAGGGTATAAAGGAAAGAAATCTCACTCCTTCAACCAAATAGAGGTATTTTTTGCAGAAACACAAGCAGGGGAGGGGGAGTAGATGAAGAGGGGCTTAATTAACTTTAGCTTTTAAAAATAATATAATTAGATCTTTCCTAAAGGAGTATTAATTTTTTTTGTAATTACACATAAGAATATAAATTATTTAGCTTTATGTCTCCAGCTGTGTACTAGGTAGTTTTCTAAGGGGCAAACATCTTGATTTAGAAACTAATTAAGCAATCAGAAATAAAGTTCAAAAATTATTCCTCAAAACAACCACAGCTATTTTTAAGTACAAAAATCTCATGGGTCTATGCAGTTAATTATTTGGAAACGGAAAGAACTAGCAAATGGATAACATTTCCCAGCAACACCGCACTGTTGCTGTTATAAAACAAGCAAGATGATAGCAGACAAAATGTAACTTGACTATTACAAAGTGTGAGACTGTTTCCAGTGAAGAGAGGGTAAGAAAAATCCAGGCTTGTTCTTGAACTCTTCTTGGTTGGTTTTTTTTTTTTTTTTTTTTTTTTTTTTTTTTTTTTTTTTTTTTTTTTTTTTTTTTTTTTTTTTTTTTTTTTTTTTTTGGTTTGGTTTTTTTGTTTGTTTTGTTTTTGTTTTTTGTTAGTTTGGGTTTTGATTTTGTTTTTTGTTAGTTTGGGTTTTGTTTTTGTTTTTTGTTAGTTTGGGTTTTGTTTTTGTTTTTTGTTAGTTTGGGTTTTGTTTTTGTTTTTTGTTAGTTTGGTTTTTGTTTTTTGTTTTGTTTTTTTTTGTTAATTTGGTTTTTGTTTTTGTTTTGTTTTCGTTTTTTTGTTTGTTTTTTTAAACACTTGGCTTAGACTTCATCATAGTAACCTTGGTGAGGTTGGTTGTTGGCTATTAGGAATGTGAACAGAATATTTAGGTACATTGAAAGGGTTAGTTCTATACAGTCAACCTAGAGGAATATAAGCAAAAGTGTCAGAACAATCATCTGATATTTTCAAATCATAAATGAAATTTAAGATGACCATTCTTATTGAACGTAGAGAAAGTAGGCAAACAAAGAACTGAAAGCTTAGCAGTCCCCAACTCAATATTTCATCTGTTCTATGTAATGAATGCAATTTATTATCTTAACTCTCCACCTTTCTATATTGACATCAAACTCCTTTTTGAACACAATCAGAACTGTGTTAGATTGGAGGACACAGCAGAATGGTTTACCATTTCTGGCTGTGGCAGTATGCAAAATTTTAATTCAATTCAGGACCATAGGAGAATAGAAAAGAGGCCTGGAGGAAAGAGACAGCCATTTGTTGGTCTTAATGTTTACCTCTCACAGACCATGAGCATTTAAACTGCTTATTGGGCTGGATTTTAAACCAAATTTTGCACAATGAAGCAGAAACAAGACTATTCTTCCAAAACTTCAAGAAAGACTGGTGAGACAAAGCAAAAGGGAGGAAAGGCTTCAAACCCCATGTAGATGTTACCAAATTGTTTGGGTATCAGAGTAATTCCTCTACATCCACCAATGAAAGCAGCAGAGACTAATTAGCTTTTGGGGTCAGTGAGGAAGGAGTAAGGGCAACTATTAAAAAGGGTCAAATCATAAGACTAACCAAATTTGGAGAAGTAACCAGCCAAAAAGTACAAGCATCAGGTAATGTTGTGCAAGAAATCCTTACAGGCAGAGGAACAGGGAGGGGAACCACAAACATTCAACTACAACCAACTGTAGGTGCCTCCTTGCAAACAGTTTGGCAGCACTGATCAGCTAACAGCCCAGAGGGTCACACTTGGCTCTGGTACCCTGCTGCAGTCAAGCAGGGGATCCAAGGACCTTCACAGTGCTATTGGACATGCACATTTTGCACAGCATTCACTGATATATTGATCTCCTTTTAGACCTCAGCAAAATCCCCTTTCACAATTCATTAAACACCACTCCCAAAGCTCTCTTCAGTTTACAGGAGCTCTTTCACAAACCCCTTCCCAGCTCTGGCCCAGGCAGTCACAGGAACTTAAGCAGGGGGAAGGCAAGGTGGGATCTGTTCCTGTTCTCCTGTCCCTGGGTTTCATCTCTCTGGATACCTTTGGGATCATAGGGTACTGCTGGGGAAGGTCTGCTTATTCCCTTCTCAGTTACTTCAAGTTTCAATGCCGTATTCCTTTGTCCCTTGATTTTACTCTGTTATTTTTATTTTTAACTTTTTAATTCAAGAGGAAGATCTCTGAGGAGGGTATATGTTCAAGCTGCTTGGAAAGCCAGAAAAATAGCAGACACTAACAGATCAACAGGGAGTAGAAGTATGGGGCAAGTAAAAAAGCTTAAGAAACAAGAGAAGGAGTTGGCATATCTACCTCCAAAGACTTTCTCTAGAAAGTATGATGAAATGAAGACAAAGATACCCAGGAAAAACAAGTTACAAGGAGAACTACAATGACCCATTCTGGAAGTGCAGCAATATTGCATGTTAAAACAAACTTGAAACTGAATTAAGATTAAAAAGCTATCTGTGTCAACAATTAGCACCAGGAACACATATAAAAGTTCAACACCAAAATAGAATTATTAGGTAATTGTCTCTTCATTACCAATTGCCTGAAGCTTGTCAGGAAGTTCCTGATTTTATTTGCAGATCTAGTTTTCCTCCTATATTTCTGTCTCTAGGCAAAGCATATTGACTTCTTGGGTGCCAACATCAAGTACTGGAAGCTTATAGGTCTGTTATTTTCTTAGTTCCCCCCTACCTACTTACCGCATTCAGAATTTCTCTCGCTCCTTTCACCCCTATTTTTCCTCCTAGTTTGTCATCTGCAGTAAATGTTTGAGTTTCTATAATCTCAGAGGGAATTTTCATTTTCTTGACCTAGTAGGTTCCATCCAGTCTAAGGAATTTAGCAATTATACCAAAGGTATTGTGTGCTCAAGAAGAGAGATTTGGAAACACCTGAGCTATGTTAATCTACACTTTATAGACTCTTTAAACTAAAGCATCTTCATCTTGGCCTTTCACAGTTCTTGAAGAACTTATGAATTTGTTTAATCCTTCTATGCAATTACACTTCGCTTTCTCATGGTGACTGCTGGCAAGAAGATGCCACAATTTAATTGTATTTTGTATGATAAATAATTCTTTCTGTTCATTCCTTACCTGCTGTTTTATTACTCTTTTTATATCCTTCATTCTTGCATCATGAGATATGAAAAATGAGTATAAAATGATTAATCCATGGTCATTCGTCATTTTATAAGCCATTAGCACATTTGTCTCCTCCTCAAGTTAAAGATTTAGTTACTTAATCTTTCCTCACATTGAGGTAATTAAAAAAAAAAAATTATCCTGGCAGTTCTTATCAATAGCTAGGGGATTAAATGATGAGCTTCAATGGCAAACATCAAGTTCTTATTCCTTTTGCTCACAGGAGGGAGAAAAGGAAGTTTAAACACTAGTTAAACAAGATCTGACATTCTCAACCAAACAGTTACCTCAAATTAGCCAACATGAGTTTACAGAAAACTATTTAACAGTACAGATGTGTTCCTGGAAACAAAGTATTCTATTCTGAAAACTGTTAAAAGAGATCCCTTTAAAGAATCACAATAGTATTTTACTTCCCCCTCTCTCTCCCTACTCCCCCTTCCCCCGCAGGAGATGAGAATATTTTGTTTCTCGAAATCTAATTTTTAACCACATCACTTAGTAAACCCACTTTATCATTATCATGGTAATGCCTCATACATAAACAGTACAACTTCAAACAATCTGAACTTTACTATATATAATTAACTTCCAGATGGAAACTCCTGTTAGGAACAAGATGTATGAACAGACTAATGAAAAATGAACTGATTTGACCTATACAACATCACACTTCAGTTGAGCTGATACCAACTACTACCAGAGTAGTCAGTTCTCATATTACCCACTATTTTCTCAATTTAATATTAAAAAGACAATCAAAAAAGGCTGCCTCAGTGTACACTTCCAGATTATTCTTTTTCTAATAAAATCATAATACATATAATTCAGTAACATTTGCATTTTTTGTACAAACCAGTAAACTGAATTAATATTAAGGATCAAAATCAACTGTAGTATCAGACCTTGATACACCCCTAACCACCAGCAAACTATTTTCCAGTATTAATATTGATATTTGATGATTTTTTTTAACAGAATAGTAAATTCTGCATTTCAAAAGGCCTGTTACTCCATTTCCATGCAAGACTAAGTGACTGAGGTGGGGTACCCTCATGATCTCTTATGGGATATTTGCAAGAACAAGGGCATATTGTAAATATGAGCAATCCAGATATTCTGAGTTTGTAAGACAATGCGGCTGTGTGGTAAAGACCTTGAAAAGGATACAGGAGAGAAAACTGCGGATGGGAAATATGTATCAACTTGCAAAAATAAATGAACAAAAAGATACCTACCTGACAAATGGGCTGTGCAACAAGAACAGCAGTTCGAATGAACAAGCAACTTTAGCCAATGATAGAATAAAGAAAACATATGGACAGTAGGTAGTAGCCAATAAACACTTGATGTATGTGTGATGCTGATGCTCTAAATGTATAAAACAATGAGCTTTGTGAACAATAAATTTGCATTAGCCTGAGATCATATTGGTCATCGTGCTGTGTCCAATTTCCTGTAAATTCCTCAACCTCTGAGAGCACAGAAACCCAAGAAACATTTAGTGCAGAAGATAAGCTGGGAAGAAGGGTGAAAAGAGAAGCATGTGTCACAAATTTGCAAAACTCTGAACAAAGTGACCAGACAGGAACTAAAAAGAACAGACCTAGAAACCTCTAGTACTTGCTGAAGACACCTAAGAACAATGCCTTCAGATCCCTCACAGTATAAATAGGTCAATACAACTGTCTCCTGTCTCTCTCCAAAATATGAGGTTGCTTCACTTTTTAAATCACTATGTAATTCTGGAAAACAATAATAATAAAAAAAGTCAGTCTGCATACATAGAGCAAAACCTAAACCCCACTCCCATAACAAATCCATCACATCACCGCACTGATCAGGCAAAAGCCAGATGGATGAGGTCAGAGACCTTGTCTTCTTAGGCTGGGATTCCTGGTTTGACAGAGGTGAGGTGAATGCCTGTGATTAATGTGACACAGTCATTCCTCAATTAGTCTCAAAAGTTTCTACAAGGTGGGCAGCTTCGCCCAAACTGTTGATTGAATAAAACCAAGGAGACTTTTCTTACATCTCTCATTCCCCTAGCTAGCCTCCTCTCATTGTGAGTACAGTAAAGAAGCATGCAACAAAAAAAAAAATTTAAAAATCAGTATTACTTTGGCACTTTCAGTATACTCTAGATGCTCTTCAAAATGGTTCATATTCATGTTAATAGATCAGAATATCTACAAATTTGGTTTGATGCAGTGCTTGTCACTTCACATATGCAAAAGCCCACATTGAATAGAAGGAATATTCAAGTGTTTTTAATTGGGCTGCAGAATATGCAGAAAGCACGACTGCTGTATTCTCTGGAGTGGAATACAGAATATTGAATGCAGCCATTCAGCAGCAGCCGTAATGAAAGGCTTATAGCTGTAGCAGCATCATATTCTGATTATGCAACATCACACAGTACAACAGTAGTTAAAGTTCCAGCTGATCTAACTACATGCTGGAACAGTGGAAATTTATAAGCATCAGCACAATTTAAAGCCTCTTATTTTGGAAGTGTTACAAATCCATCACAGCATGCTATGCATTTAAACCATCCCAAAGAATTTGATTACAGGAGAAACATGGGCAAAAATTACTTCTTCCCCCATCTCTTGCATTTCTTTGCAATATATTAAAAAAAAATTTCATTTGAAAGCCGTAAACACAACCATAACAACGCATACTACCTTCTAAGGCTCTGGTGTTGTAGAAAATTTGTGACAGAGAACAAAAACTCTAAACAACTGAACTCTTTAGAAATATAAACCAAGCACTGGATATTTTCGTTCTGATAAGCATATGAGAAATTATGTATAGTCTAAACTTTAACAATTCAGGAAACTATAAATGCAGCAGATGAATGTTGGAGCATATATTGGAATTGCACTACAAGGTGCTCAGGAGAGGATCTTAATGGCTCTCCTGAAAGAGTCAGATCTAGAACATAAAAGTCAATCAGCAGGAAATGCCACAAAACGTATGGACAATGAAGATTGATAGATGTTGTCTAAAATGTAGGTTAGCCAGTTAGGTGGCCAGATTAATTAATACTTAATGACTCACTCTGTGTGTCTGCTCCCCTCTGCATTCACAAAGAATGTAAGTGTGACCTATTGAAAACAATATTTCTAGGTTCAACAAAACAGGAGAAAGCCCTGTACTTATTCCCTGGACTTTTTTCTTTTGCACACAAATAGGGGGTGTGTTTGTTAAAAAGATGAAACTCTAGAATACCCAATGAAATTATGTCTTTTATCCTTCCTAATTACCCCTTTATGATTATTCATTTAAAGGTATTATTTCACAGGGATGGAATACTACAAGGATTTAACAAAACACTTATCTGCTTCTGCATATGAACAATTCTAAAGCACTGTTCTTATCACATGCTAATTTAGTTGTCTGTATCAAAGCTCAGCTAACTGTATAATTGGATCAGACACTCCAAGAATAAGATAAATAACAAAACTAAACGCAGCATAAGAGCTTAAAAAAAATCTGGCACAAGCAAATTCTTATACTGTTACTTTACCCAGAAAAGAGGTCACTACTGAAAGAAAGATGACAGAGGGCAGAGGATGAAGAAAAAAAATCCACAATGAGAAGCAACCCAGTTGCATTTGACAATATCTGCCTAGACAATTGTTTAGAAGCAAAGAAAGCAATCATTTTAGTTCCCTTCTAGTAGTTACAAATATTTTTCCCCCCCCAAGGTGTTTGTGTACTTGCCACTCAACTTCACTTTTTTCCTTCCCAAAGAGCAGAAGGAGAGTGATGATAATAATTACCATCCGACTTCTTTAAAGTTTTACACAGTTTCAGTCTCAGACATTTAATATACAGTCATTTAATTTTGATTTTTAGAATGTATGACAGGTTATATGTTTTAGCTTTTGTTTATTCTACAAATTCTTATTTACAGGTCAAATCTTCAGCTGGGAAAAAAAATTCCAGTCGTGTCAAAGACTTTTTTATATGAGCAAGAGCTTAATACTAAGCTTCCATTACTTAATGATATTTAACACACTTGTGAGAGGGCCTGTTCTCTTCCAATAGCATTCCAGAACTTTGGTAAAATTACTAACAACAGAAACTGGACTGTGTTCTGTTCATGACTGTCTAACATGAAACTGAATTAACAATTAAACTAATAAATTAGTTAGCAAGAGTTGCACATGATAATGTACTTATGAACTCAGCAATACAAGAACATGAAAGAAGAAATAAAAAATGAGAACAGAGACCATGGCTGCATTTTTCTACATCAACTGAAATTAAATACTAAAATTAAAAAAAAAAATAGAATAAATGACCTTTATGTTCTACTTATATTATAGTTTTGAATATTATTTTAACACAAAGAAGAGCAAAACAATCTCAAAATATGACTGGGTTTGATATGTTCTTGCTGTAACTGAAATCACAAAGGCACACCAGAAAAAGCAAACAAAGTGACTTAAAAGAATGCCTAACACATTTCTCTCTCAGCATGCCAAAATTTTAGAACACCAAGTTTGCTTTGTGAACCACTGTAAAGTCTGAAACTAGGCATACAACACAAGGCTGAGTTTTCAGAAGAGACTAAAATTACTTTCCAGAGTATCCACTAGGCTAACATAAAAACATTTCCCAGAACTCAGCCAAAGAAGTGAGCAAACACTTCATGCGCACATGAAGCTATTCACAGAGATATAGACAGACTCATTGTTGCTTTTCAACTACCATCCTATTAATGTTGTCGAACTACTAGTGTCATACTAATTTTTCTTTTATAAAGATTTACTCATCAAGCTACTTATTGTATGCTTATTTTTTGAGATCACTAGGATTTAATCGCACATTTAAATATCTGGTTGAATTATCATTCACAACAAGAACTCCATACAGAGTTTTTAGAAACACAGATATCTGAGTTCTAGCCTAAAACCTTAGGGTTTTGGTGATTATTTTATTAAAATAAAGCCTGTGTTTTATTATGGAGTTGTTTTTTTGTTTGTTTGTTTTGTTGTTGTTTTTTTGGGGGTATTTTGTTTTGTTTGTTTTTGTTTGTTTGTTTTTGTTTAATACAGCACTTTCTAAAGTTTTTCAAAAAAACTTACACAGTTAAAGGGAATAGCCTTTAAGACTGATGCTCTACATGACCTACAGTTTTCATGAAAGAAATAAGTCTGAAAAGATCTAAAGTCTCTAAAGCTACATTCAATAGTGCTAATATTAAAAACAAGAAAAACAACAAACTGTTGAAACAACATATATATGTTGTAGTAACCTGAGGCCAACACCTATAACTTTTTCTTCATTGTTAAATCTACATGAATTACATAAAAGCAGATAAGAGGAAAACATCTAAATAGGATTAATATAAACAGAACTAACAACCACCTCATATGAAATAACCACAGGGTTTGGTGAATACTCCTTTGCTCACAGGCTTCAACAAGAAGCTTATATAAACAAATTCTCAAGAAAATCCTTCTTAGGTTCCCTGAAAACCTACCAAACAAAACCAGCTACAATCACAATGCTGAGTAATACCATTTTGTTCTAAGTTAGTACCCCACTAAGAAACTCTTCAACAAAGCCTCAGTCACACAGAAACCAAATGATCCCAAATTCTTCTAGCAGCCCAACTGTTCCTGCCACACTGGACAAACAAAGGGCTTTAGAAAAAAATTACACAGAACTTGCTTCCACCACTTTAACTCACCATAACACTACTCAGCAGCATACAGAAACTCTCAGGACCAGCCACAAGCATTTCCACCATCTTTAAAACCATCCAAACCACCTGCCTGCCACTCTCTCATACAGCGATGCCTCTCATATTGCTCCCAGGTGTTTCCCTCCTGCAGGTTAAAAGAAGAGATAAGAGGTAGTTGCTGTTCTCTGATCCAAACATAAGGTGTTCTTTAATTCAGTAGTCTCAATAGTGGAAGCTTTCTGATACACTTACACCTCTTGACTTTCAGTAAAAAGAAGGTATTTTAAAAGTTACACTTTAAATTGTCCCTGGGAGGGTAACTGCATGCCCTTATTGTCTATGATGTTGTCTATAAGAATCCTATTTAAGATAAAATAAAAAGCAGTGACAAATTTTTTGGGAAGTAAAAATAATCTCTTTCAGATGGAAGAGCTGAAGAGACATGAGAAACAAAAACTTGTTCAAAAGGGAAAGCTTAATTACATTGATTAGACTGGAGACTACACTAATGAAAAACTGACTTTTTATGAAGTTAAAATCAGAATTTCTTTTGGCTAAATAAAGAAAAGCAGTTTTTGTAGTAAGATGGAAGTCAAGTATGTAGCTTAAGTAAGTTGGTGTGAAAATATAAATCAGATACATCAACATCTGTTAAAAATGGCTCCTTTCAATCCCCTCAAAGAAAAAAACAGAGTAGGCTTAAATAAACAGCATGAAATGTCACTATGTTGTGTGTATGAATGAAGTTATAATATCTAACAAAATACAATATTTTCTATGAGTTATAGCTACTCTACATATAATGAATACATAGAGTAAAACAGAATAAGGGGCATGAAATAAAGGTTGTCACTCAAGGTCACTTTGAATTTTGTTCATTGTTTACCACACATGTTTTGTCTGATTTATCTGGATATATCTTCCACTATTAAACCAGAGTTTTTTCTTCTAATAAGGACAGTAATCTTATTACAACCTTCTATACACACATGTGCAGGAAGACATATATTTTAAATACAGTCATTTATTACAGTGAAGACCTATCAAGTCTCCTTCACTTAAATTTACTCCACTATAATATCTCTAACTTTATTTAGGGGTTTGAACCAAGAGTATAAATCAAGAAAAAGAGTTTACTTGTGTATTGGTTTTGGCTGGCATAGAATTAGCTTTCTTCATAAGCAGCTATGTCTTGGATTTGTGCTGCAGTGTTGCTGAGACATGGATGATTTGGTACTGCTGAGCCATGCTTGCACAGTCCCCACTGCGAGTAGGCTGGGGGTGCATGAAAAGTGAGGGACAGATGACCCCAGCTGACCAGAGGGGTATTCCATACCTTATGGTGTAATGCTTAATAAAGTGAGGGAATGAAGGAGAAGAGGGGAATGTTCAAAATGATGGCCTTTGACGCTAAGTACTAATGAAATTTTTAAGAGGTCTCTGCTTCATATGCCTGTGTCTCTCTTGGGCCTCATAAATAGTTGTCCCTTCTCAGTGGAGAAAATAATAAAATGAATGACAATTCCCAGTCTGAAACAGTTCAGGTAGCAAGTCTATTCTCATACCAATACCTTGAAGAGGAATCAGTTTCTGGTGTATTTCTAAAGGTTTAAAAGCATACAAAATGCTGGAATGTTTCAGATGGTGGTTTTCGCTCAAGGACAGAGGACTAACCAAAGGACTAGTAAACAGGAGAATGTTTAAAACATCTGTATCTAAAAGTAGCGTAAATCCGTGTTTGTGTGAATTGTTATTTTTATAATAGCAAACACCTTGAAGCCTTTTTCTTTTGAAAAATTGTAGTATTCATTTTGAATTTAAATATTTCGATTGCTTGGAAGTGTTTTCTCAAAGTCTTTTGAAACACTGTGCATTTGATAGAAAAGTAGAATAGTTCTAAAACATGAAACTGCAGCTCCTGATCATGGAACTTGAGGTAACCAGTTGAAATCAGATCTTTCATTATTTTATGACCTATTTGGTCACCTATTATCATGCCATTAAATTTTCATGTGCTAACTTCATCATAGCCACCTGAAGGTTTTCTTTAATTTTGTAGAGCTAAAAGGAATCAGAAAACAACCTGCAAATTTGGAAATCATCCAAACTATTTTTATGTTAAGAAATAGTAATAAAAAAATCTGTCATCTTTTAGTTTTCAGTAGATGGAAGAGTGAGTTTCAGAGGATGTGTTTTATTGTCCTTTTTGTTAAGCTGTACCTTATTTCATCTCTTTACCAGTGATCTTTAAGCAGTATTATGGAAAAGTATGGGAATTATTTTTACAGTTTCATCTGCAATTTGTGAAATGTATTTCTTCCCTAGAAAAATCAAAATGAATATTGAATTGGATTTATACAAAGAACTACTTCAGAAATCTACAGAAACAGATTTTTATGGAATCTGCAGATGAAATGCTGAAAAATGTGGCTGCATATTGTTCAGGTTAGCAGGTGATTAATATTATTTTTGTAGGAGATAGAGAAAAGGATGATGGAATTCCAGATATTTGAAGGAGAGAGTGATGTTCAGTATAGCTGGAATTATCCTTTAGATTATGCTATTAAATGTAGAAAACCAGAATCTTCTGCCTTCATTTCACAAGGACAGTGTACAAAATGAGCACGAGAGTTTTCTTACTAAGTTTTGCCAATTTGTCTTAAATAAGGGCACATGAGCAATAAGCTATAAAATTCAACTTGTAGTCTCTGAATCAGTTGACTGAGGTAGCAAATCTGATGAGTGTACCATGAGATGAGATCAATAGCTTTGGAATCTAAGCCTTCAGGTCCTAGGACTTGTCACTGATTTTTTTAAACTCTGTATCACTCCCCTGAGCAGAATTGCATAATTCTTAAAAATAAATTCTGTAGTGATGAGGATATGAGATTCAACATTAACATATGTCAAATTTCAGGGATCATAAAAATCACCTTTTCTCATACAGATTTTTTTTTTAGCTAAAATGCAATAGAAGCCTACAAAATTCCTTGAGACCAAAAATGTTGTTTCCTCTGGTTTCGAAGGTGGAGGGTGTGGTGGGAGGGAGAGGGTTTATTTTCTCCCTCTTTTTTATTTCTCTTTTTCTTCCTTTCTCAATAAACTTAGGGCCAGGAGAAAAGAAGAGAGCCATAAAAAGATGCAATTTTGAAAATAAGACTCAACATTTTACATGGACATATCTTACTGAATGTTTCCAATACTTCATTTTACAGAAAATTCTCTATAGTCATTCATCCTGTGCTCGCTGCAATGGACTCAGTAAAGAAGTTACCAAGACTCATCTGTATTTGAGTACTTATACCCACTTTTCATGAAAATTACTGTATGCATGGATTCAAAATAATACGTACTCATGTAAGGAGTCCCTAAGTTCAGCCAATAAAATTCAGGTAGAAAAAAAAAAAAACAACCTACTAATAAAATAAATAAAATACAGTCTTCCTGAAGTTATGGAGTAAAATATATACAATCTATTCCAAGGTTCACATTTTGCAATAATGATGATCTGCTAAAATTCTACGTCAATACTTTAAGCATTTCTGAATACAGTTATCTGCTTCCACACTTATGATAATATGCTTTTCTGTGATTGCAAATGTTTATCATTTTACATCAAAATATATGGAGACTTGCAAGGAGTTAGAGTTCTCTGTGCAAGCATTTGTAATGCATGATAAGTTATTCATAATTTGGCTGCTATTCATTATTGCAAGAGAGGAAACAAAGCTTATTTTAATTTTGTGCTAACTTTACATAATCAAATGAAAACTAACCTGTAAATGTGTATTTATTTTGATCTAATGATTATAAAAGATCATGCTGGATAATGTAGGTGCAGAAATACGTCCAAGTGCTACATAGGTAATGGATTTTAAGAAATATTTTCTAGGATCCCCTATCTCTCTTTTTAGCTCATAGAATATTCTGTATGCTCTACTATTTCAGCTGTTCACAGAAGCTCTGTTTATGTGTAACTGTCCTCATTCCTGGACGGGCAGTATGATAGCTATGAATGCAGTTTTGATAATTTGAGCTGAAGTCTCCAAATGGAGTCTCACATAAACATTTTAAAGCTGAAGGATTTCTCCTAACATAATAGGGGTATTAAACTATGTAAGAATTAATATGAGCATAAACTGTCCAAATAATAATTCTGATTTGATCACATTTACAAAGAATATAACATTTCTTGAAGTGTTGTGTTAGTCTATTCCAGTTCATTGCCTAGTTTGAAAGTCTGACAGCACACAAAGGACTCTAGAATGCTCAACTAGTTTTTAGATCTAAGAAAGCTTTGTTTCAGTGTAACTAAAAAGCCTATTTAGTTTTTGAATGAAGTTAATTCAGTTCTGCAATGCAAACTCTGCAGAACTTAGTGATCTGAACCCAAAAGCTTCTCAACATTATATTTTTAATTCTGTTCTAACAACTTAAATAGACACCACAGCTCATATTTATTCTGTATTTGACAATATGTCTTAAAATATTTTTGAATGAAGAAAAAATTAAAAAAAACAAACCCAGAAAAACCTTCAAATGTATACATTCTTGAGAGATATAAATCAAACCAGAAATGTACAAAATTACAAATAAGTAATCTCTTTACATTTATAATGGATCCTCAAAGAATCCCATAAATCAAGGTATGAGTGAAAATGGAGAACTATTCTCAAAATACATGATGGGATATAGATAGCATGAAGAAAAGAATGTCAATGTAATAGACAGAAAGAGAAGAAGTTCTTGAATTCACCAACCTTGAAGACATCAGATTCACCTTCAAAACCAGCTTGTCTACAGGAAAAATTGTGTTTGAGTTAGTTAAACAGGGTTTGAATTTAAGGAAGATTAAGTATCTTTACAGACATCTTTACTACAAAACAACAAATAATTTTTTAAAATATATTTTCTTATTGCAAAGTAGAGTAAGATAAGTCAGAACGGTCATTGTTCTGCAACGAGTATGAGAACTCATCTACAGTAGCTTTTTCCATGTTATTCTACCTTGACTCCCTGTCTAGAAACATATTTGGGGCCACGATTTTAGTCAGTGACTTTATATGCAAGGAAGCAGGTGGCTTCCTCTGTTGAGGTGCCAAATCTGACTCAGGTCTTTAGAGGTCTTTAGCTGGTCTTTAGAGGAAGAGGTGATACACTGTGTTGTCATTTCTGGTCTCACCTGAGTCAGAGATGGAAGTCATGTGATGGCTCATTGAAGTTATTTATCTTGATTCCATTATATTTACTTATTTACTTTTATCAGCTTTACTTGCCCCAGGACCCAGAAACATTTTTTGTTTGTTTGTTTGTTTTTGTTTGTTTGGGTTTTTTTGTTTTTGTTTTTACTGTGTGTAAAGAAATAGAATTGAAGATTAAAATGGCCATATATAATACAGTACTTGCAACTAAAGGTGCAGTATGAAATATATGGTAGCCATGGTAAACTTCATCAAAATCAACACGCTATGCTTACTCAAACTTAATACTTCAGGGACACTTCATCACACCAGATGTGAGCAGGTTCCAGAAATGACTGTTGAAACGAAGACTGAAGTTTGCACAGTCAGCCCTTATTTAGGGGTAAAACGTGTTTCCTTGTTTAGTGATTAAGGGAAATTTTTAGCAATAAGAATAACAGGATTTTTTTTAAGACGCTCCAGCTGGGAAAGTTCTAGGGAAAGTAGGGACTTTTTTGCTGTCCTCTTTTTTTTTTTTTTTTTACTTCCATGTAGGTTTGTCTTGCTGATAACATGATCTATTGTTCTCTGAGGTATGGCAAGATTGCTATCCCTTAAACAGGCAGCACTTATTGGAAATTAAACCTTTACTAATGTGTTATAATTATTACTTCAGAGTAATTTGCTGCTCCAGCAGGGAGTCAGAGCTAATCTGATGGTAACATTTCTTCTGTAGAGACGTTAATATTTTCCCTATACTGAATATCCACATAATAGATGTAGCCTGAGGCTGATTAATGATCTTTGTGCTGGAACAGCAATTTGTAGCCAAATCAGCTCTCTCTGAAAGAGATTCAGTGTTACTTCAGTCAATACTGTTAAATAAGTCTGAAAAGTGACTCTGGTTAGCACAAATGTAATCTAGTAAAGTGAGAAAGAGGCAGTAAACAGAAGTAAATAAGGGAAATTTTACCACTCATGAATTTCATGTATACATGGAACAAATCATACAAACAACCAACCCTCCCTCAACATTCCAATGTTCACTGCACAAAAAATCAAAACCTGTGGTATTACTTTACTGAATTGCCATTTCTTGAAAAATGTAAAAATAAATTTGAGCAGTATGGATAATAGAAATTGATATCTCTTCTTCCTTTATCAATATGAAGCTGAAAAGTAAGGGGTTAAAATCCCTTTTTCCTTGTAAATTCTCCTTGTTTCAGAAGAAAAGTGTGTATAATACTATAGTGGTCTTTTAATTAGTTGTAGTTAGATCTCATAAATATAAATAGAAGACAAAAATTATGGTCACCTCCTACCACAAGTTTTTTAGTTGTTCTACATATCTGATTGTAATAGAACATCTTGAAAAAATTTTTGAGAAAAAAAGAAAAATAATGTCAGAATTGAATATGTTGATTATTTTGGTTTAGTTGCTGCCTATAATAGCTTTAAAGTTAATATTTCGTGCTCTGCATTAAAATGAAAAAATTGCGTTTTTCCTGACCTAATATCACTTTCTTAGGAAACATTATTTCAGATTGTGATTCTGGATTATTAGTTTATTTTCTAGGTCTCTTCTTTTTCAGTCTATTTCTTTTTCTTGAGAAAACAGACAAGAAGAATGAGAAGGAAAGGTGAAGTGAGGCTCCCCTCTGCAGTTTTCTAACTTCTCTTTGTGGAAAGGCATGTAGTAATATAGAAAATATTAATTTTGGACAATGCTACAGGAAATTGAAAATGTTCTAAACAGAAAAGTTCTCAGACACTTTTTCAAATATATATTTTTATATTTTTCCCATTCATCTTTTTATTCTGTAGGAAATTTTTCTACTGATATTACTGATATTACCATAATGAGGTGGATAACAGGCAGTAAGATATCACTCTGCCAGGGCAGACAGGAGTGCAACAGATAAAATCTCAATCTTCATTTGATGAAAACTCAAAGATTTCTCTGGTGAATAGTTCCCTGCATTTTTCATTTCTTTTTTCTATTTCTGTTCGTGTTTAGGTGTCAGGGGAGGCCCTGAAAAAACCCAGAGCTGTGGGGAGCCAGACCTGCTGAGCACCCAAGAAGCCACCTGCTCCTCTGTCCACTTCCCTTTTTGACTCCTTCTCCATTCACATCCAGGCCACCACCTCAACCTCCAGCCTAGCCTACAGTGTTTCTGAATGTTTCTCAACTTTACCAAGGGAACCTGCTTTTAAACATTTGCTAAAATTGTCTTTTCCTTTTTTCTCAAACCCTCCTCTCAAACAAGAGAGCAGAAGCTCTTAGGGTAAACTCTGAAGTTCATCCATATGAAAAACATATTTGGATCATTTCAATACCTGAGCAATTGTATTGTCAGAAAACTCAAGCTTGTGTTAAGGCTGAGTATTGTTATAAATAAAATATTTGAATAGGCAGCTGCAACAAAGCACAGAGACACTTCAGAGACAGTGAAGGCTCTGTAGAAAGTCTTATTTTTTGCTCCACCCACCTGTAAAATGATCAATCCCAAATACTCTAGTCTTTGAGGATCATAGATTATCACACAGTCAGTAAATTTTTATATATAAATATGTCATTGGGAAGAACACTTTATGGGTTCTGAGGAGCAGGTACTATCCCCATTAGCAAACAGCTACATTTTCTGTTCTGCGACAATATGTCTCACCTTATGTCATGATTTCTGTACTTTAGATTCACTGCAAGTCACAGCTTTATTCTTAAATATCTAAAGATAGATACAGTTCTTGGCTCTCTAAAGACAGATTCAGTTCTTGGTTCAAATTCTGGATTTATTTTTAAGCAACTTTGTTAGGTTTTTTCTGTTGTTGTTGTTGTTTTTTAATTTAATTGCATTTCTTAGAAACCTAAATAATTGTGCTTTTGAAATTCAAACATAATGTGCCAAATCAATCAGCTTGTAAGACTACAAAGCAGTTACAGTATCACATAAATCTTCTAGTCCTTATTGTAATGAATCATCTTTGCTAGTCAAATGACTCTTTCTGTATATAGAAAGGTCTTATACTTCCATATACAGACACTTACCAGACATATGTCTCAGACAGAGAGTTTTTCTCTACTATTGTATGAATATATGGCAGAAGAAATTAAATGTGGTATTTTTTAACCACATGAATTAAGAAGAAAATACATAAATAAAATTAACTGAGAAACAGAGAGATAAATGCTTTGGCAGAGGAAAGTGCCTGAAAGATTTAAGAATTACCTGAGAAGATTGCCAGTATGTGACTCTCTGCTCTGTATATACAGATAAACTAAAACTCCATGTGCGCCATTTCGTTTATTGCTATCCTTCCTTCCTAGCTACCTTTGGTGGTAATTCTCTTACAAGCATTCCTAGCAGTAGTGTTTAATGTAAGTCTGGGATCACACAAGAGAAACAAACTCCTGTACCAGTATGAATTTGCACATAAAGCTGAACTCATCCTCTTAAGTCATCTCTCTTCATCAGTAAAACCATGTTTCAGTTTTTATGTGATATAGTTGGAAAAAGAAAGTCAATGCTTTGAATATACAACATCTTTTTTCCTCCTTTCCAGAAAAGTGTATTATTTTCATTAGTATGTCAGTTGTATACAATACAAATATTTAGCATTAAATACATTGTTTAAATTATTTTTTTTATTGATTATATAGTATAGTTGCTACAAGCATGAAATTAAATCCATCTTTTAAGAAATGTGTTGCCCTGTACTCAGTAAGTGAAATATAGTCATCACTGGTAAGAATGTATTAACGCTGTAATAGCTCTGCAAGACATCAGAACAAGAACTTATTTTTCCTGGTTTGTCCTGGTGTTCTCAGGTTTCCCAGGTTGATTGTTTTGTTTGTTTTTCTCTATTAGCAATTATCAAGCAATCAGATTATTATTGCCTAATTTATTTCAGTTTTGCTTAGCTTTGAAAAAGTGCTTGTTATGCCTACTGCAATAATTTGTAGATATTTTGGTAGGCAGTGACTTAGGACAGTGTGCAATTACTCTGTATAGAATGAACTGTCACACTAGTATAACAATGTGATTGAGTAGAGGTATACAACGATAGCATAAGCCTTGCAAGTGACAGCACAGGATAAAATGAAATTAATAAACATTACAGGCTATTACAGGATGCAAGACTGGGAGATGAGCAAAACCTGATTTTGGCGTAACAAAGCAAATAAGAAACACCCAAAGAATGCAAAAACTGCCATATAAAGTAATTTCAGATACAGTGTTGTAGCGGTCAGTTTCTGATCTCCATTTGTGGCGGGGGGTGGAAAAACAGAGATGTTTATTGAAGTTGCAACATAAAATATATAGGTTCAGCAAGTAAATATTCATCTCAGGGGCTGGTTTTATGCTAAAGATGGGAAGAGATGTTACAACTAGGAGATTACATTATGGTTGCTATGGAGGGGGCTCAGGAATGTGAGGCCAGTTTGTATTTAATGAACAAAAGACAGAAGAAACAAAGGGATTGATAAGCTAAAAGTCTACCTGGCCTAGGGAGTACACAGAAACCCACAAATCTTGTCAACTGCAGGCAGCTTGGAGATACTGAGGCAGCAGATGTCAGCAGACTGGACTGAGTCTTATCAGGCAGGGAGGCTCTTTCAACATTCTCCCAAAACCTCTTTGACTTTCCAGACAGGCTTCTTGAAACCAAGCTATTTTCAGCTCCCACACAATGTCACCGCCAAAATTGGCAAAGATGGGTGTAGTTGCTTCAATGAGACATACAAGTAACAGAAATTTGCAAGAAAGAAGGTACATAAGGCACAAGGACCTACAAATAAGCACATCCTGAGTACATCAGCCCACCTCCAAAGCTCCCTGGATTCTGAGTGTTCCTCTGGGTGGCATCCCTTCCATCTAGAGTATGAAACACAGCACTCAGCTTGTTGTCACCCACAAAGTTGCTGAGGGTGCATACAGACTGTGGTAAATATATTAACCAGTTCCTACCCCAATACCAAATCCTGAGGAATAGCACAAGTCACTGGACATAATTGTGGATATTAAAATTGTAAGGAACCAGCTGTATCATCTCAATGATCACAAGTCCATGGAGATTCATTCAGGACTACTGAAGCATGTTATGGTAGGACCATTCTTGATCATCTAAGGGTCTGGGGAGGACCCTCCTGACTGGAAGCTGACCAGTCTTATTCCAGATTTACAAGAAGAGCATGATAGAGGACCCTCACCAGGGACTGCAATGTCATGTCATGGNGGTGGGGGGTGGTGTGTTTGGGGTTTTTTTGTTTGTTTGGGTTTTGGGATTTTTTTTTTCCCCTATCACCTGCTGATGCCAAATGTATGTTTCTACATCATGCATCACCCTTTACTTCAGTCCACAACAGGAAGGAACAAGGCTAGGAATTCTACCTTTATTCATCCTCCTTGGGAGTGATTGTTCCTAAAAAACCTACTCAGAAGGGATAACTTCACAGCCTAGGAAAACTAATGAGCTACAATTTGTCTGACTTTTATGACTTATTCTCAGTATTGGTATAGGGTCAGGTCCCTGACTCGTATGCACATAAAAGCAAATTTAACAACATTAGTAGTAATACCTTGTGTTAACCCTGAATTGCTTCCTAGGTAATTGGTGAATTCAGTAAGGGAAAGAGGTTAAACTAGCATTGCACTTTGGAGAGAATATTACTACTTGGTAAACCCTACAGTGCAACAAAGTGATACATATTTGTATGACACTTCTTTCCAGGAGAAACTGAAAAGCAAGTTATATTAAATTGTCAGGGAGAAAAGATTCAAGGTGAAATAATGTAAATAGACTAAGTGCATACTCTTACTGGTTGGTTTAAAGCTAGATACAGATTTTGAAAAAGTAGAGAAAGCCAGTTTCTTGTAGAAAACAAGTTTTGACTGCTACATTAGGTGGTAACACTCCTTTGACAAATTAAAATATGACTAGTAGCACAGACTTAATGCACATTTACAAATATCAATATCTAGGCCAAGAGACACTGAGTTTGACTTCTGTTCACTTATATAAACAACACACAAAGTTGTTTGGTTAATTTGCTGCAGAATTTTCAAGCCTTCATTTCTAGTAATGAAACCAAGTTGACCAAAAGTATGAAACAGCAGGTAATAGCTCGATTATACTAATCAACTTAAAAGTTTTGTGTTAGATACGAGAGAATGGAGGGACAACAGATTATACATATACACTTTAATATCTCTATAAATTGTTATTTCTGAAAAAATACTTTCTGCAAATTATGTACTCTGAAGAATATTGTTTCAAGCATTCCTTTTGCCTCTGTAGAGAGATGGTAGTTGATTGATGACCAGGAGGGTAAAAAGGTCACAAGAATTTCTAATACAGAAATGTTTTTGTCACTAAAGAAAAACTCTATATGTGCTCTCTCCACCTAAGAGGACAGATAAGACAGAGAAAAACAAGAAGATAGTGAAGCAACAATAATAATGACCTGTGATGTGTGGCTAGTGATGGCCTCTATTGTTTGTGTTTGCTTTCTTTCTTTGATACACTCTTCTCCTTGAGAGAGAGTTTGTATTGAGCTGAGGAAATATATGAGGGGTGCATTGAAGTGAGAGATAATACAATGAATTCACTTGCCAAGTAGTGATGCGGATGTGAATGAGGTGTGAGCACCTGAATTTAGCCTTGTATAAAAGAAACTGAAATAGAAAGCAAAGGAAAAGAAGTTTTAAATGTGGTTATTAAGAAGCTCTTTTTCAATGCTGAGATAATGGAGCAAGTCTCTCTTGTCCAATCTGGATATCAGTTTCTTAAACTTATGTTAGCTTTTCCCATTTTTTGATAATATAATGGATTTTTAATATAGCCTCAAAGAACTACTTTTAAAGTAATCATAAAATACTTAAACATAATATTAAATCTGCAAAATCAATAAATAATGATCTGGAAAGTTTGATTTATTATTATAATACACTTTGCACACAATATGACATTATGACATCAAGTTTTTTTTCACAAAGTCTCTCTCTTGTCCAACGAATGGGGCACTTGCTCTGTATCTATTTTTCTTATTATTTCTTCAAAGTTTCATGATATAATGAAACACTGATATCAACCTTTCTGTAGTGTGACGTGGACATAGAATTTCATTTTACATCTGTGAATATAAAGACAAGATTTTCAGAAGTATCATCAAATCTACGCTTTAACAAAACCCTTCTTGTAATAACCTCAGAGGTTTAAAATAGCTCTGGTTAATTTCAGGTATTATGTGTCAGGGCCTTTGAAAATCAGTCAATTTAAGTATTCAGAAATGAATGAGACACAGTTATTACAATTGCCATTCAACTGAGTTTTCCAGAATCACACAAGGAATCAGTAACTAAGACAGAGAAAATACAATTGTTTATGATGTCTTTAACAATTTGTTCAGACAAATGTATTGGAATGTTGCAATAAACTACTTAACCTATCCATGAATCTGACTAATCTCGAGACTGAAAAATTAATTGCAACATCAAAAAAATTCCAGTAATAAGGAATAATTAAACTTAACTTGAAGTAAATACACAAAACAAACACAAAAGCAACTTAAAATTGTATTTCCATAATATTTTCCAATAAGTTAAAAAAATTAAAATGACTAAATTGTCTACGCTTTGTATTCACATAATGATTAAGGCCAGAAGGGATGTCAGAACAAGGTCAGATATGGGGTCAGATTAGGCTGTTCAGGTATTTAACCAGTTTTGTCTTAGAAAACTCCAAGGATGGAGACTGAACATCTCTGGGAAAACTGCTCCAATATTAGATGGACCTTGTGGTGATTTCCACCGCTCTTTTAGCCAGTTTGATCCTCTCTTATTTTACCTTATGTGCTGTGTAGAGTCCAGCTCCACCTTCTCACACGTGTTGGTGGGGTTACTGCTCTTAGGTCACCCTGAAACCATCCCTCCAGCCTGAACGAACCCTGGTCCTTCAGCCTCTACTCATAGGACAAGTGCTTCAGACTCCAGCCAGCTGAACTGACTTCAGTTCGTCAATATTGTTCCTGTCTTGGGACCCTAAAGATGGACTCAGTATTCACATATATTCACTCAGTTTTCATGAGCACCAAGTCACATCCACAAACCTGTGAAATATTAAATTTGATAAATAATACCCTTGGTAAATTCTGATTTAAACTTTGAGTGAGTAAATAACCAGGCCTGCTTTTTTTTTTTTTTTTAATAATTAAATAGTTAGATTGATCTACCTAATTCCATGCACCTCATTAATATCTCAAATAAGAAAAAGACAATTTCAAATGTATAGATTTTGTGGGTTGTAAGCATATCTATCATTGCTCCTTTAAACAAGTATAAATTTTTAAGCGAATTTAGTGCCTAGTTGGTGTTGTCCTGTACAAGGGACAAGAACAGTTAATGTGTCATGGATATCTACCAACATTAGGAAGCTGTTTTACAGAGATTAATATTTAATAGTGCATTGTACTGCATTTAGACTTATTGACAAATACACACTTCACATTATAGTAGCTGAATTACATTAATTGAAGTAATAAAATTGAAGTAAAAAAAATGCTTTAATCAAATTTGGTTCAAAATTCTGACCTCATTAAACAAAGTTAAATCTACCATTGGGCTGTTATGTCCACAAGTATAGCTAATAGATCTATTTGCTAATCCAAGTAAATTCAAGGTGCTTGACTTCCAGAATTGTACAACTAAAATCACCTTTCACGACAGCTTCATCTCATTCAGAGAAATCATAATTTGTAAACTGAAAGAAGCAGTGACATTAAAGCTTTACAAGCCATTATTTACAAATTTAGGATTTAGATATCCATAAAAAAATAAGAATTTAGAAATAAGATGTTAATTGTCAAATGTAGAAATGCCATATATGGAGAATTTAGGAGACCATGTCCAAATACATTGTCCAAAATGTATAAACATTTGATGAGAAAGGGATCCATTACAGACAAAGTAATATATGAAGACAAAGGGTGCTTTGGATGACTTACAATAAAAGCAAGATGCACAGCCTTGTACATTTGCACAGAAGTTGCACACAAGGAATGAATAGCTTATTGTTAATGTTCATTGGGGATAGAACATGGAGTAAGAAGCTTAGATTGAAGCCTTACGTTTGATTATACATTAATGAAACCTTTAAAGTCAGTTAAGCACTAAATTAGATTGAGGCTGTGAGATTTTCAGCTTTGGAGGTATTTATCAGCATTTGAAATAACTGTCAGGAAGTTGAGGCAAGGGGATGAAAAAGATGGACCCTTTTGGGAGTAGTCTTTCATATTTCCCATATAATGTAAGATTTCTTTTTCCTTGTTGCATCTTAGAAAAGTAATTGTATATTCCGTGCTGTGACATCTCTTCTACTAGAAGAAAAACCCCAGTCAATGTCCCCAGACTGTTTTTCTTAAATGCTATAGAAATAGCAAAAAGCTATGTTCCAATGATTTTCACAAATAAAAAAGGAGAATAAGGAGGATTCATAGTAGTATTTGACTACAGCATCAAAGGGGAGACAGCTAGTAGAAAAAAATGTTAGTGTTAGAAGCACAAGGTTACCTGCCTTGCCTGCCTCCAGTGGTTTCAAAGGTATTTATTAAAAAATGATAAAGTATTTATGAATTCATGTACAAGCCACCTGCCTCACTACTATTAGCAAGATAATTTTCAGTCTTGGAAGCAATTTCACAAGAGAAGCCAAAGACTAAATAGGGTTGGGGAATTGCCCCTCAAGGATGGTCATATGTGGGGCACTGGGGGGTTGCAGGAGATAGGGATGGGATAAAAACATCTTTACTGTTGCTTCTGTCATATTTAGTTTAAATAAAGGATTTACAAGGTTGCAATTGTGCAACCCTTCAAGAAGAAGATGGTTACATTATTGACGACTCTGAACTATCTCAGCTATTGGGTTGCTTTTTAAAGCTAACTTTAATGAGAAAAATACAGGGAAATGTTATGAACAATTAGGAAGTAATGAAAACCATGTAATTGCAGCTGATGACAAAAGATATTGAAGGACATCACTATATATTGAGTCTGGATGTTAATCTGCTAAACTACTGCATTTTTCAGAGATTGGATTTATTTTATGAAGCAGCTCCATTAATAATCCAAGAGAATGTATAAACAGAATATTTGTTACCGGAGATGTTTCTATCCCTGGAGTGAACAGACATTATAAAAAAAGAATTTAGAGAGGAGAAAGATCGAGATTCACTGAGGCAATACATAGTCCCAGAAATGTGTGTTTGGGGAAAGCAGTCCTTTCTCTCTGCAGTGAAAGGCATCACATTTTTTGAACAGATGGGACAACTACTTCAGTCTTATGTCAGCGGTCACTGAAGTTAATCTTAGGATCAACCCAAGACCATACTGGAGAGAATCATTTCCTGTACTGATTTGCCAACCAAGGGAAAGTACAAGCTCAAAATACAGTGACACTCAAATGAATCTCTGCAACCATTCCAAGTCCTATGTATGTTTCTCAGACTAAAGTGAATGTTAGGGTTAGTGAGTGACATGAACCAGGTGCATAACCCATGCAATAAATATCGCTGACACTTAAAAGCCATGATTTTCTAAGGTCTTTAAAGCTATGATTTTTTTTACTTCAACTGAGGTTTATAAAACCCCAACAAATAAAAAAAAATAAATAATAATAATTAAAAAAGTCCAAAGCCTCAGAACAAACTCCTCTCAAATGTCATTGTTTTTTTCCAGTCACACTGGTAATGTCAGTCATCCATACTTCATTACCTGGTATGAGGGCCTGCAGCTTGTGGCTTCCTAAAACAACATGTTCAAAACAGAGACATAAGACAGAGATACAACCTCTCATTATATCTGACACTCATCAGTACACTTAACTGCAATCATGCTTCTACAGAGTTTCAATCTTTTGAAAAAGGAAATTGGTTCTAACATCAGAATCAAGACTGCCATCCAATGCCAAGATGTACAGTTATGAATTATGCACTGTGTATCTCATTTGCCTCAGAAAGATACTGTGTATTTCAACACTCTTCTGTTTATCCAGTACACAAGCATGAAGCACTAACCAAGTACTATGCTACGAGTTGGTTAGGTTTGTTCTTTAAAAAATTGAGTCCATATGTAAATATAGCATAGAAATATGAAAAAAAAATTTTCTATAGAAAAACCCAAATTTGCTCTCAATCTCTATCCCCTCTCATCTTTTGATGGCATTTATCTCAAGTTTTGAGTCTTACCTTAAATGATCTAGAACTTTAAAAGTGTTTAAATGCATTTTTTTTCAGAACTGAATTTGAGAGCCTAGAAATCAGATTTATTAGTAGGAAGAAAACATAACAGTACTTAATTAAAAACTAATGAAAGACTGTGAATTACCATACTTAATTTCAACAGTAAAAGAAGGACATTAAAACAAACCTGTTTATTGTCAACAAAATAGGGCTGAATTCTCTAACACACAATGGAGCAGTAGCCCCTGCAGTGTGCATCTCAAAGACCTACTTAACTGAACATGATGAGAATGAACTGAGGACCACTGTCAGAAAAAAGATTTACTTTTCTGATGGATAAATGCAAGGATCTCTTCTGCTTACCTCCTAATAATATCTGCAATCATTTGCCTACAGAAAGAGGCTGTTAAAGCCTGTTGAATCAAGTTTTTACAAAGAAACTGCAGAAACTCCTAGACATTAAAGAGTTTATCACAACAAAGAAATATTCTTAGGAACAAAATGTGTCTTGTGAAGATCTGCCTCAAGATAACTATCTGCTTATTAACAGGAGTAGGAAAGAGCAATTAAGCAAAACATAAAGAAGATGATATTTATTTTTCAATGTTTAGATTTTTAAAGGTTTTGTTATTTATTATTCAGTAGATTAAACAGTCTATCAAAAGCTAAGAAGTGTAAAACACATGACTTCTTCCAACTTTAATTTTAAATCTGTAGGAGGTATCTCTTTGTTCATAAATAGATAAAAAAAGAATCATACAAAGAAAGAATGGTTTAGGTTGGAAGGAACCTTAAAGATCATCTTGTTCCAACCTCTGCTGTGGGCAGGGTTACCTTCCGCTGGACCAGGCTGCTCAAAGTCCCATCCAACCTGGCCTTGAACACTTCCAGGATTGGGGTACCCACAGCTTCTGTGAGCAACCTCTGCCAGTGCCTCACCACTCTTACAGTAAAGGACTTCTTCATAACTAATCCAAACTGACCCTTGTCCCATTTAAAACCATCGCCCCATGTCCTATCACTCCATGTCCTTGTCAAAAGTCCCTCTCCAGCTTTATTTAGGAAGGCACTATAATGTTTCCCCAAAGCCTTCTCTTCACAAGGTTGAACAACCTTAACTCTCTCAGCCTGTCTTCATAAGAGGGGTGGTCCATCCATCTGATCATCTTCATGGCCCTCCTCTGGACAGGCTCCAACAGGTCCACATCCTTCTTATCTTGCAGGTCCCAGAGCCAGACACAGTATCCAGAGAGACCAGGTGGGGTGTCTCAAAAGAAGTGTAGAGGGGGACAATAATTTCTCGCAACCTGCTTGCTGTGCTTCTCTTGATGCAGCTCCGGATTCAGCTGGGTTTCTGCGCTGCAAGCGCACATTGTGGGCTCTTGTCAGGTTTTTCATCTACCAATAAGATTTAACTTCTCTATGAGGCTGTTCTCAATCCCTTTGCTTCTCAGGTTGTATGGCTGTAACCATGTTTGGGATTGCCTTAACCCAGGTTTGGTTGATCTTCATGAGGTTTGCACAGGCCCGTCTCCCAGGCTTGTGAAGATTTCCTCTGCCTGACAAATAGGAAGAAATGAGACTGATCGTCCTGTAGTTCCCCATGTCTTCATTTTTTCCCTTCTTAAAAATGGGGTAATATTACAGTTTCCTTTGGTTATTGCTTATCAGAAGACCTCAGTAGTTTAGAAGGCAGCACTAGTTGGGGAAGGACAAAGAATTTTAGTCAGAGTAAATCATCTGGATATTGGAATCTATTCTGAACCAGTTTGAAGTGCACATCAATCTGTGCATCTCACTTATCTGTAAATCATTTCTTCTGAAAAAAAGAGTAACATCACATTCTTCTCCTTGGAATTATATGAAAATGTTTTTGTTGGAATGAATGGCAGGAACAGAAAACACTGTAAAAGTGTGAATTAAGGTTGTAAATATAAACAGGAAGAAAGGCAGTTTCATTTGAAAAATATGTGACAAGAAAAGCACTAAAGACAGAGAGACTACAAGTAAGCAGACTCAAACTTACACAGTATTGTATTATTCCCTTTTGTGATGCCTTATATAAGATCAGAATCACTTCTGATTTTTGGTTTTAGAAATTAAAGGCTATGTGTACTGGTAATGAGCCAGTCAAGAGTATGGTGTTGGCAAGGCTTTAGTAGGAAGCAAGGTATTTAAAAAGATGAATAACATACATACTTCAAAACTGGAAGACAGCACAATGTTACAGATGATCTGTTTGCAAAATTGTGAGGTTTAAAGACAAAACACTGAGTACCTTATTTAGATATCCTAGACTTGGAACATTTTCTTTAATTATTTTCAAAGATCTAAGATCTGAAAAGCTGAGTAAGGCATATCATAGGAAATAAACTTGCTGGGCAAAATCTGTTTCATTATATATATAACTGGGTAATATTTAGCAATACAGAGTTCCTAATGCAAATGTGACTATCAAAAACCTAATTCTAAAAGACAGTTGTATGGTATTTCAGCAGTAGTACCCCTTGTCTAGCTGGAAAGCTACAAAGAAAAGCTTTCCATGTATGACATACATTTAAATCCACCTGATAAATAAGTATTGACAATAACTAGAAATTGGCCTTTCACACTGTGCGTTTTTACTCAGAACTGTCCAGGCACTAGGGAGACATAGCTGGATACATTTCTTACTCCAGTAAGAAATTCACATTTCTTCAAAGAAATTTACATTTCTTACTCCAGTAAGAAATGTAAAGGTGAAGAATGGAGGGAGTTAGAGGTTTGGGTAGTATGGTGAGTTGACCCTGGCTAGACACCAGGTACCCACTAAAGCCAGCTTCTCCCTCATCTCTGCAACTGGACAAAGGAGAGAAAATGCAACACAGGATACATGAGTTAAGAGCTGGGAGAAGTCACTTACTGATCACCATCAAGGGCAAAGCAGACTCAAAGTGGGGATATTAATTGAATTAATTACTGTCAAGATCAGAGCTAAACAGTGAGAAGTAAAATTATCTTAAAAACACCTTCTCCCCACCCCTCCTTCCTTCCAAGTTCTACCTCCATCCCCTCAGCAGTGCAGAGAAATAGGGAACGGTGTTATGGTCAGTTGTTGTACCTGCTGTTGTCAGGAAAAGGAGTCCTTCCCCAGCTCCCGTGGGGTCCCTCCTCCAAAAGACAGTCCTTCAGGAACCTCTCCAGTATGAGTCCATCCCATGGGCAACAACTCTTCACAAAATGCTGTGATGTTGGTCACTTCTCCATGGGGTGTTGTTCTTCACAAACAAGCTGCTCCAGCGTGGGTCCCCCACAGGGCCACAAGTCCTACCAGGGAAAGTTTGGCATAGAGATGGCAAGGGATCCCAGAATGAAAATTTTTCTGCAGCTTGAATTCAGCAACCTTGTGCTTAAGCACAGTAAAAAACAGTCTTCCAGAGAATCATGGAATGATTGTGTGGGGAATGATGGAATGATCATGGAATGATCATTGGGAAATAAATGTGCCAACTTTTGAAAGCCAAATTTGCATTTGAAATCTTCAGCAATTCTTAGGCACAAAAGAGAAAGTATAGAGTAGTAATTTCAATGAATAGCCTAACTCTTTACTGTTGGGATCTTTTGAGTGCCTTCTTCTGCTACTTGCACACATTTTTCATGCATGTGTATAGTTCTTTATGAAGAGGTCTAAGAGGAGGATATTCCCTAGCAGCTACATGCTGATAACTTTTCCATCTATTGATACTCCTCCAGTCATCAAATGGATGGTCTCCATAGATCATTTTGAGCAACAACAAGCAGCTAAGAAAATCCTGGGTTCCTTCTCTTTTATTATGCTGAATAGGGTTGCAAGCAGACTGCCCCTTTCCCAAAAAATAAGTGTCATCACCAGTATTACTAATTACAGATACCATCACTGCCTCTGGAGACTCTTTATTTATTTCCCAAAGCTTTTTCATGTTTTGTTCTTTTTACACTTGCTCACTGTAATTTAAAACCTACATAAACTGAGTTTGGCTCCAGCTAGCTTTACTTTTAAATGAACCTTAAAGTTTTCAGTGGAACAGGACAAGATAGAGGATATAGATGACTCAATTACATTGTTTTGCCTATAATTTGATAACAAGGTATCACCACTCCTAAATGAGGTTTTCTATTGTTAATAAAAATGAAAATCTAGTCTTTCAAGTCATCCAATAGGCTTGATGTTATATTAAAGAAATGTAAAGAATACAACACAAGTACAGAAATATGAAAATACTAGTCTAAAGATTGTTTCTGTAGACTTCTCCCTTTGTGCATGCATTATTCATTCTTATCCAATGTCACCTGGCAGCTCAGGAAGAAAGCCAAGGATGGAGCTTTGGAGCTTTGCCTTTGGCACAAGGCAGAGCACTACTGACACAAAAACTCTTTGTTCTCTATCACTCCTTCATGTATTTCCATGGTTTGACATACTGTTCTCCTGACACCCACCTTCTTCTACCTGATAGACGTTTTAGGTAGCCTATACAGATCTCTATCATTTGAATTACTCTTCTATGGTAGCAACAATACACTGAGAAGTCTTGTCAGCCAGACAATAGATGAAACTTGCCAGACCTTTTATTCTCATATGAAAAACTGCTTACAATGTGGGCAAAGAATTTCTGATCCTGTCAACTTCCAAATCACTTTCCTGTCCTTTAAAAGCATGACATAAAGTTGACAGTGCAGATATATTCATTTTATTAAAAAAATATTAAAAAATAATTAAAAACAGTCCCAAACTTTGCTGCTGAATTAATTAGACTTCAATTAGGCTAATTAGAAGTTGGGGAGGTGGTGGGGAGGTGATGGGGAGGTGAAAGGAGGGAGAGTATGGGAATTAGAGACCTCTTCAAGAAACTATTTCTAGAAGTCTGGCATCTGAAAAACTGAGATGATAATCAATATAAACAATTGAAACAGTATCAGAGCTACTGCATATGGCACTCACAATCATTTTAGCAAATAGTTTTAGAAAAATATTTCCTTATAATGGAATTAATAACAATAAAGATATCAAAATTCTTATCTTTCGGAGATAAGTATTATCTTAAAAAAAAATGGTAGTCTTGGTTGACCTTCTTGTTTGAAAATATTCTGGTTTGGCCTTGTTCAAAAATTAGTTGCCAACACCAAGAAACAGTGGAATTTTGCGGAAAAATAATGCTCAGATTTTTTTCCCCTCATTGTTTTAGCAAAACTTCTATCTTAAAGCTTGTTTCACAAAAAGTAAGCCTGAAGCAGATAGCAAACGTGGAGTATTTTAGCCCCAGAACTTAAACTTTGGTAACACTAAACACAGAAGCAAAGACTTAGGACAGAAAAACTACTGCAGAATTAAATATTGATACTCCTGTTATTATCATGAGTTACAAAGCAGTTAGTACAATGACAGAAAACATACAAGTAAATGGTATTTGTGGTTTGACACCACAGTAAGGAATGTAATTGATTAAAAAGATACAACATGGGAAGCAAATGAACAGAGATGCTTCAGCGTTGTAGAAGAGAAACAAACAGTACAGAATAGTGACTTACTCTCTTTCTAGCAGGGAATGGTACCATGATGGAACCATTCTACTTTTGCAACAAGAAATGCCTGCATATTATTAGATATGATTTTGGACTGGAGATGAAATTCAGATTTGTTTCAGTGACAACTTTGTTCTCTGATTTATATTTTGTTCATAGATCAGTTTGAGAATCAAAAATCCATTTTTTACTTCTTTAGAAATTAAAAACATATTTTAAATACCAACAGTAGGTGGCTTTCTGCAGAATTATTGAATTTTACTAGGATAAGGCTGTATTTTCAAATAACAATAAATCTACATGCTTTTTCAGCCTTCTGTCAGTCCTCTGTCTTGGCAAAAGGAGGATGTTTGTCTTACAGTTACTTCTGAGGGGAAGATCACAGCTCTACAGATCTTGGTCTGTTAAGATACTGATCATTTCCTCAAAGGTATAGATTGCCCTTTATATTCTCTGATACCTCCAAGTATCTTGAAAATGGATCTTATTGTTCCTTTCCATTTATTTTAATTTTTTATGTCCTGCCGTTTGTGTGCAGTGCTCATTTCAAGCATGCATTTTCAATGCAGAAGATTCTATCAGCAGCAGCAGATGTAGAAGTAATGACAGGCTGAGAAATGATCTGCTGGCTGATTTTGGAAAGTACTTTATTTGGCTCAGAACAAATTTGGTTGTTTAGAAAAACTGCATCATAATCATACTCATTATCAGCTTCTGGGAAAGGGGAAAAAGAAAAGAAATAGACAAAAGTTTTTGCCTATAAACTGATACATGACTACATTAAAATGTAACATAAAATGTATTAAAAAGGACATTTAGGAGAATGGTAGTAGAAAGCTAAAAGAATCCAGAATCAGTAGAGTTAAATCAAAATAAGTGAGGAAAACATAAAGGGAGAAAAATAATAGAAAATAAATCATGATAATCAAAACATGTGGAGTACTAACCTAATTTATAAAAGGAGAAAGTAGGAGAGAGAACAGAGGACAGCAGTTCTGTGCATAAGACTTACTTCCCTCATAGGTCATAGCAAGAATCTTAATTTTCAGGGGGAAGGAAACATTGACCATGACCCTCTTTCACAAGATATTAACTGTGAATGTGAAAATCTTTCCAGAATTTTCTGACGATCATAGAAGTTTTGCATATTTTTCTACTGCAGTCTGTAATTTTCTCTCACCCCTACCTTAGAGCTCTTCATTTTGTCTCCTAACTCTTTCTTCTGTCTTCACCTCCAGCCAAAACTCATCTAATTGAGTCTTGATTGGAGCTTCTGAAGCCTGGACACAACGTGCATTTTCCAAAAATGCATCTGTAGGTGATTCATATATTGCTGAAGGTTTTGTTTGAAAAATCAACAACTTGAAATAATGAAAGAAATGTTAAGCATAGGAATTAAAAAGAGAAAGCATGGACTTTATTAGGAAACAAAAAGTCCTGTCCCCTAGGTATTCAAATGCTTGCTAATCTTCTCAGAAATGACACATAACAAAACTTGTTACATTTTCTGCTTTAATTATTATTTCTTGAAAAAGCAAAACACTTCCTGACCTCCAGAACATCCTCAAGATTCATAAACAGAAATACAGAAAAGAGTACTGTTCAGCTCTGTAAAGACCTAAGATTAATTTCTCCATGTATTTATTTCCTGTCATATGAGAGCTAAGATAACTTAATACGTAACTTAAAAGGTAACTTAGAGGACAAGACTGCTAAATCAGAAAAAAATACTCTTGTACCTTACAAGAAATGTGCTTGGTATTTTCTCTCTGGTTTTGCTAATTATACAAAGTCTCGGGTATTCAGAACCTTTTCTAGTATTTTGTGTTGTCCAGAAGTTGCACTAGCTGCTTCTGTGAGTCTCATCTCTTTGACTGGATTGTTACTTTGCAAGTGGCTGTCCCTTGTCCCTGTTCCCTGTCCCACTGCACAGCTGCTGATCAGCAAACAGCCTGGTCGGTCCCAAGGCAGTGAGTGTGATACCAAAGGTCTGGTGGGCCTAATCAAACCTGAAAATACTCCAGTGTTTTAACAACTCTCCTTATTCAGTTCCACTAAGCTAGCATCCTTGGATATCCTTGAATAGCCACAAGCCACATCGCTGCACAGATTTTTCACAGCTTAACCCCAAAATGAAGGAGATGAGAAAAAACTCAACCAGAAGCACTTTCAGGACATCTAATACAATGCTAAAAAGCTGAGAAAAGGCAAGAATACAACTGCCCTCTTTCCATTCTAGGAAAGAAGGCCAAGATGGAAGAAAGAAGTGGGACTTGTTAGAAAGGAAGATCAGGGGAAAGCAAGTTACAGGTTCCAATGCAGTTCCTAAGTAGTAGAAAAGAGCTAAATGAAGCCAGGCTGACAGCAGAGCTGTAATAATGTGAACATGAAAATGGCTATAATTGCCCATGTGAAAGGTCTCTGTCACCTGAAATCCTGAGAAGGATTAGCAGCAGACACTGCAGGAAGGAGCAGAAGAAAAAGCACAGAAAATGCTAATTCCTTGAGTGATGTAGCCAAATATTTAAGAATATGTCTGAAAATGAGATTGCGTCTGAGTGACATTTGTTACTGGTCACTGCTGCACGGCTACTAAAAACACTTTTAGCCTTGATAAAATACTGAATCAATCAGAGTTACTTTTAATCTTGCACCTTTAAAAACAGCAGCCTGTTTTGTTTGCTTTAAGCCTGCCTAAACAGCCACAGCATGTTTCCTTATTCTTTTATGGTGGAAAATATTGAAAAGCTGTTTCTTCTTCTTTTTTTTTTTTTCTGTGTGTGTTTGGGTTTTTTTCATTGTTGTTATGGTAGGGAAAGCATTTTAATTAGAGAAGGAGATTCTAGATGTTTCAAAATGATATTTTGATAAGGTTAAGAAGTTAGAAAGACTTTAGCAGATAAGAACTAGATTTTTTCCTAATGATAGATGTAGGGTATTTACTTTGGACTCATGGTACTCTCTCACTGTTAATTTGTTACTGGACTTAAACAAAGATTAGGGATGAGATTATTATTATCATCATTACTCATTTGTATACTGTCTTATTGTAATTTTTCATCTTTCAGCAGGTAAATATGCTCTGTTTTCAGAAATAGCTGTTAGTTTCCTGTAATTACATGCCATACATACTTCATTTCTGTTTCCACCAGCTAAAATGATTGGGAAATAATGCTGGCAATAAAAGAAAAACTGTGTATTAACAATAACTTTCTAGAAAAAGCTGATTTTGGAAAGACTACAGAATTGTTTTAGAATATACAGTCTCTGTAAAAATAGGCATTTTACATTAATTATTTCTAAGTTTTTACTTTGGCTTTCTTAAAAGTACTGAAATTTAGAAGCATTATTTTACAAAGGAATTCTAAAAGGGAGAGTTTGGATGTCCAAGAGAACTCTAAAGTGTGTGATCTTGAAATATATAATGTGCATTCAACAACTGGATCTTACAGGGAGATAAAATGTATGAAAAGTGTTAGTTCCCTTCCATGTTTTCAGCTTTTATGCTAGGTCATTATCTCACTGTAAAAGCTGTAGCTGAAACAATATAATCATGTCACACAACGATGTTTCTCTATCAGATTTTCTCTTTGAGATAATTGTTTGTCATAACAACTAGAAATGTAGCAAGTATGCAAAGTATTTAAATGTCAACAACTTCTTTCATATCTGTTTTATCATAGCTGTTCTTAGATATAAGCAAAATATCCTTGGGTCGACTCTTTCTCTAGAAGGTAAAGACATAAATAAAGACATATAAAAAGTAGTATGAGGGGGAGGGAGTAATTACTGTTGCCAAATAAAGGCCTTGCTAATAGAATGCATCCTAAGAATAAAAAAAAAATAAAAATTAAAACACATCTAATGTCTTAGAGAAAACTCTGTACTGTTCCTTGCTAGGAAGAATACAAAGCACTGTTTGGGAATCTTCTGTGTTTCCTGGCTTATATCCACTGTAGTCCAAATTTCTACTTTCCATGAAGTCTACAGAATATAAACACAAATATACATTTATTTGTGTAGGCAATTCTGCTTTCTGCAAGAGTAAATCTCACTAGGAATTTTACGACTGACTCTATGAGCTGAAAAAAATATGCCACATATATTGAAAGAGAAAACATCAGAAATATGAAAAAATGAATTATTGACTTGCCTTGGAACCCAAGGGTTTACTAATTACAAGTAGACATACTTTTTGGATGTATGTGCATCCAATGCCATGTACAATCACCGCTTCTGGGCTTTGTAAGCCCATGCTGCTGCTTCTGATATAGACAGAATAATTCCATTGGTTTAATGCCACTTATGTCAACAAACAAAATGTTTTACCCAGTTCTACTTTAATTTTTCCCAAACGGAGTAACGAACTGATACAATCATTCTAGGTAACTAAGCCTTCAGAAAAAGTATGACTTCTTAGTTTTCCCAATCAAGATAAATAGAGCCAGACTAAGGTATATTTATCAATAAACTTACATGAGAAACAGAATCAGTCTAATGTAAATTGCAGACAACTCAGAACCACTGAGTTCAGCAAGTAGAGTTTTGTTTTACCTAGGGTCAGCACTGCCCTTAATCCCTACTTCATTTTGGTATGATAAGAATGAAAGTTAAGCAATAAATTAAATAGAAATCTAGGAAAATATGTTATTTAGCTGTAATTCATTAAAGATGAAATCGTTTATTTCTCTAGAGATAACACCAAAAATTGAGATTTGAGATTCTCAGCTACAGGAAAATTTCTCATTCACATATATATATATATATAGCAGTATATAAAAAATTCAAGCTTTGTATTAATTTATATGATTTGGTTTTTTAAGCTGTTCTAACAGATATAAGTCTAGAAGAGAAAACAAAGAACTTTTGTACAAAGAAGTATCTTTATACTTTACATGTATAATACTGTAACAGTATAAATGTTATTTTGCTAGCACTCTAGCAAAAAAGTAGTTTCACAAGATTATTTAGAGGCTTGATTGCTGAATTGAAACTACTAAAAGCAAGCAGTAAATGAGGAACTTTTAGGGAACTTGACCGATTTATTACAACAGTCAGCTTTAGTTATTTGCTCAAACTGTATAGTGGCTACCTATTTCTATGAAAACATCGGTCATATTATTTACACTTTTTTTTTTTTTTTGTATTAAGATATTCATAGCTATTAATAACTACAAAATGTATTATATAGTCTTCAGTCACTCCTCCAAATAGAGTGAAACCCAGTGAATGAGAACTCATACAAACAAGACTTCTCTGTGTGGAGATTCATCTCTTGCTGATGACTTGTTCCAAGGGCAGATTTCATGCTGGGGATGCCTGACCTGTACAGAGCAGCCACTGGCTCTGAGTCAGGGACAGGTTTGTACCAAGCAGGGACAAGAAGTGTGATATGGAAACTCTGAGAGGAGATCTCAGGTTTTGTCAGCTGCTACAGGGCAGCATAAACATAAAGACTCCTGTATTCCCCTTCCATCCAGCACAGTGCTAAACCAGAGGCACCTGCTGCATACACAGCAGAAGATTAGAATGTTTTCACACCATCACAGGACATATGTTAAATTTACTTCATAATAATAGGATGTACTGAATTTCAACATTTGGCTCTTTACTTTCCCCCAGCAATAACTAGACATTACACAACATTAATCCCTGAGATTTGTATTTTCACCTCCTCCAATTTTCTTTGTCTGTGCCAAGAAACTGAAAGTGTTTCTTTGATTTCTCTGTTCTTTACTGCTAAAAAATTATTTTTATTTAATATTAATTGGTTCTTTTTTTTGAAGCTCATAACCAGTTGTTGCTCATTGTTGCTCATTGTCTGCCACCTCTTTTAGAGGGTGCTGATCAAATACTCTGCTGTTGGACTTTTGTTTTATGCGAAGGAACAAGTGCTGGGAAACCACTTTTACGTCTTGCTTTTACATCATATCTTTGGAAGATATGCATCTGTGAGATAATTTCTGTGTGTCACTAGCTATTTTTACTTTTTATTTCAAAGCTTCTGTCTTGGTGAGGGAAATGCCTATGCATCCAGTGGCTCTTTTAGCAGAGGAATCCAAGTGTCATCATTCTCTCTTTGGATTAAACTGGGTAGGAGGCAGAGTTTGAAGTCCAGAGATGCCTTTGGGATATGAGAAGTTATGGGGAGAGGATTTAAAACTCAGCTTGCATGATACATACCTTTGGTCTTGTAAATAGTATAATTTAGACAAATGCTTTCACAAAAATGTTGATATAAAGCAAAGAATGAATGTTTCCAGAAACAGAAAACTTTTTTTAGTATTTCAGGTTTCATAAATTCTTTCTGTGTGCTGCATCACTCACAGCATAATCAACTAATTCCTACTCAGTCATGTGCTGCTGTGTCAACGGATGTGCTCCTTGGCTGGCCAGGTTATTCCTACAGTAGATGTGGCAGCATAGTAATACAGGATAATTACTTTTTTACAATGCTGGAAACTTAGCTGTTACACAGATATGGACCTACAGAATGAAGACACACTTTAAATACGTAGGAAAAAGCAACTGTCCTCTTTACAGAAACATGTAAATGTGAAATGAAAACCATCCACTAAATAGCTCCTCTTCTCAGGGTGAGAAGGACTGATTTCCACAGATATTTTAATGTTTTAGTCTTTAATGAGATGCATATTTTATTACTTCAAGGGGGGAAAAAAAAGGTTTCCATTTAAACAGAATAACAATTTTGTTTGCAATTAAAGGGTTATATTTTACCTTTATTTGTTTCTTTCCCTATCATTTAATTGAACCATGTTGTAATAACTGCATAAATAACTCTAATCAATCCAGATAACGTAACAGGATGTGGTCACACTTAGATCACATTTCTAAGGGTCTTTTTATTGTCATTACTAATGTTCTGTTGTACAAGAAACCCAACACTGCATTAGTCTTTCTGCTGCTTTTTCCTGATGTGCTCATGGACATGTAGCTGTCCCCAGTGATGACAATAAATCTCGTTCTTTTTTGCTGGTTTGTTTTCCTTGCTTATATTAAGTGTTTCCCCCCCCAGGATGACTTACATCTTGCCTTTGTCCATGTTTCTATATCCTTTAGTTTCCTATACCTCCTTTTGACTAATGCTGATAATTCCACCCTAGTTTGATATGCAGTTTTCATTGATAAATGGTTTATTCTCTCTTCCAGATAATCTATAAAAGCGTGAGATATTTCTAGAAAAGTACTGCTGCAGTGAATTGCTGGTATTTTTATGTTGCTTTCACATCTTTTTCAGGTATTTCTGCAAACAAAATGGTCTATTTCAACATAATTTAATCAAGAAAAAAAAACTCACATGTTTTTAAGTTTTTCAAACCACGTCACAGAAAATAATGTTTTTGATATTTGCATAAAATGCATAAGATATATATATTGAAAATGTGCTTTCTAGTAACATCAACACAAACCTTTTGGTTCAATGCTTGCTTCTTTAGTATTCTTAAACTTTCAAGTTTATCTCTTCAGTGAGAATACCCTCTTCTTTCTCAAATAGGTTAGCAGTCTTAGAAATACTTATTTTATTTGACTGCAAAATATTTCTGGTTTACCTCACAGAATAAAGATTAAAGGGTTAAACACTGCAATGTGAATCCAAAGTTGATTGAAGAAGTATGTGGAATTTCAAATGGATGATACACATACACCTGGGTATTGAAACAAAAAGGAAGAGAACTATCTTGAATTATTTGTCTAGATTCTAACATCTCTTTTCTCATTAAAAAAAAAAAAAGAAAAACAAACAAAACAAAAAAACAAAACAAGAAAACAAAAACAACAACAAAAAAAGAAAGAGAAGGAAAATATTTTTCAGTATTTTTAACCTAACAAGATGGTCTTTTTCAATTGTAGGGATTCTACAAGTATAAATCAATTCACAAAAACTTAATCTCTGATCTTGAGGTTATGGTGCATACACTGAAGAATAGATAATAATAAGTATTAAGAAAACCCTTTGGAATGTTTCAATTGTGATATATCTGTAGGTTGCAACACCTCCCTGAGAAGCACAGTGTCACATATAATTATACAGTGCCCAGAGATAACACAAAAGACCATCTGTAAGCTTTGAACAGATGTAGCTTTTGAATACTTGAGTTTATCATGGTCTTAACATTTTTAAACCTTAGAACAAGTGCAGCTTCAAAAACAATACTGGAGTAGGAACAAAATCAAAACTGGAATATTCACAGTTTCCTGAAGCTGATATTTTGCTCAGTGTTATTTAAAAGCATGGATCGGCACAATACCTTTTCTTTTAAGGGAAAAGGTTTTTGTATACATAATTAATTACATGACAGTTCTTTTTGATGAATCTCCCTAAAAACATACAGACTGACTGAGATAAAGTAGAATAGAATAGACTAGAATAGACATTTCAGTTGGAAGAGACCTAGAACAATCATCTAGTCCAACTAACTGATGACTCAAGGCTAATGAAGTCATTAAGTCCAAATGTATCTTAAACTGACAGTCATGGGGCATCAAACACCTCTCCAGGAAACCTGTTCCAGTGTTTAACCGCCCTCTCTGTAACGAAATACTTCCTAATGTCTAATCTAAACCTCTTTGGGTGCATTTATGAAATATTCCCATGCCATCCTGTCACTTAATATCAGGGAGAAGGGATGAGAACCTTCCTTTCCACTTCCTCTCCTCAGGAAGGTGTAGGAAGCAATGAAATTGCCTCTCTGCCTTCTTCTCTCCAAACTAGACAAGCCTGAAGTATTCAGCTTCTCCTCACAAGACATTCATTTCATCCCTGTCACCAGATTTTTTAGCCGTACTCTGAACACACTGAAGGACTTTCACACTTAGACTGTGAGGTCCAGAACTACACCCAGTATTCAGGTTCACTAATGCTGAATACAGAGGGACGATCACCTCTTTTGACCAGCCAGTGGTACCATGGCTGATCCACCCCAGGATAAGCCCTCTGGGCTGCCAGGGTGCACTGCTGACTCACACTGACCTTCTGTTGGCCAGCAACTCTAGATCTCTTGTTGCAAGGTTGGCTTTCCAGACACTCCTCTCCTCATTTTCATCTGTGTCCAGTGTTACTCTGTCCTGGGTACAGAATTCAGCATTTGAGCTTGTCAAATTCCATGCTGTTAACTATTGCCCAAAGCTCCAATCTACCTAGATCCCTCTGCAAGGCTTCCTGTCCCTAAGGAGAGACAACTGCATTTCCCAGTTTGGGATTATCAGCTAAGTTGCTATGGTACATTCAACTCATACAATCCAGATCATTGATTTATTGAACAGCATTGGCCTTGGAACTGAGCCTTGAGAAAACCCACTGGTGACCAGACATCAGTCAGATGTAGCCCCAACCACTGCAGCCTTCGAACTCTGCACCTCAGCCAGTTCTTCACACATGTCACCATGAACCCACACATCCCACAGCTGGACAACTTGTCCAGATGGATGGTGTGAGGGACAGCATCAAAAGTCTTATTAAGATCCATGAAAACTGTATCCACCACTTTTCCTTCATCCAGTAGGGAAGGATATCAAATTAATAAAGCAGGACTTTCCTTTTGTCAACCCATGTTGACTGCATTATTCTTTAAATACCTTTCATTAGTACCCAGTGCAATATTCTCCATAGCTTTTCAAAGAACTGAGGTTAGACTAACAGGTCTGTAGTCCCTGAGACTCACCTCATACCATTTTTGTAGATGGAATAACATTGACTTAGCAGATTAATTTTTTTCCATTAAGGCAGTGGGAAATGGTTCAAAGAACAGTTTGGGATGAAGTTCATTTTGGGGGTCAAAGGAACGAGAAAGGAAAAGGGGATGTGGAGAAGAAGGGAAGAAGCGAGAAAGGGTGTACGAAGAAGTCTTTCAGTAGGACTGAAAGAGAAGGGCAGAAAGAAGATAAAATCCTATAAAACATACTAACTGTACACCATAGAACTAGATCTTCACACACCCTGAACTAATTTTAAGGGTGGTTATAAACTATTTGTCCCAAAGGCATCATATGCCTATATGGAGTTGGAATTTCACTGAATCAGGCTAATCAAAACCTTGGATTTAATGATCCTGTACTTACACCTGGATAAAAGACAGATATAATTTTTGAGTGCTGTCAGTTTAAGGTACTTTGTGAACAATGAAATTATAACCAAGCTATTAATAAAAACTGATTTCTTCAGTTCAATAATAATTTGCTATGAACAGCAAAGACCAAAATGGAAAATAAAATGCCTATTTCTTGGTTTCTCACATGCTCATAAATCCCCCAAACCATAAGTCTATGAAAGATAAAACCAAGGTTAGCAGTTACTTTTTAAAAGCAGATAACAAGCTTATACGTGAACAAAGTTATCTCTACAGACTAATGGAAACTATAGACAAACACTATTTCAAAGACCAAACTTATGAATTTTCTCCCCACTTGCAAATTTCTTATCTAAAAATAGTGACGAGAAAAAAAAAAAAAAAAAAGGAAATTCAATGGAAATACTCACCATTTGCATAGACATAAAAGCAAAGTAAACTTTTCCAAATAAGAGAAAAGTTTGTTCATATGGGATGAGATATTTAAAGTATTAGACAGATTTTTAAAGCTCTAAGCTGAAAAAAACCAAACCAAAACAAACCCAAAAACAAACAAAAACCCTACAAAAGAAACAAACAAAACCCAAAACAAAACAAAAA
>VXAU01001341.1:406197-427196 GCA_013399695.1 Formicarius rufipectus | reverse complement strand
TTTTTTTTTTTTTTTTTTTTAACAAACTACTATGGTGCTAAATCATTCAGCTCTTTCATTTAAATCATTCCCTCCGGTAGGTGAGAGTATGAATCCAGAATGTTTTCAGTTTCCCAGGAAAACCTACAGTTCTGTTTACAGGGATGACGTACAGAAACATCTGAAAACTGACACAAAAAACTATTCTTATATCAACAATTACCTCAGTGAACCATGTATATCTCCATAAGAGAAGCAGTCAACCAGAATTCTGTCAGAAACACTGCATACAAAATCTAAACACTGGAAGAAAACAAAGTACACTATTTGTCTCATGCTGTAGCAAAATGATATGGCTTATAGCACATTTTTTTTATTTCTTTTGTCTAGATTCCTTTATCTACAACACTGGCATATTTAGAATAAAACCAAATGAAACAAACCCCAGAAGAAACACAAAAACCTTCACACACACAAACAATAAAATGGATTTAATAAAATTCCTATCAGAGTATCTAATTGGCATTTTCACTAAGAAAGATTTCAGAGTAATTCTGAGGCCAAACAATTTGTGTGTCCGATACATAACAACAAAATTCAAAAGCACTTGGCCTAAGACCAAAATGGCTGTGTAAATTAGGATTAATATGATTAAGTAAAACAAACAAAAAAACCTGTCCCAAACCATTCAGGTAGGAAAATACAACTAAGAATAACAGAGGTTCAAAGGTCCAACTGATGTTGGAGAATGCAAAAATTTAGCATGGCTATTAGTCTGCCCTCCTCACTGTAGATGACCATTTAGTTATATTTTATTTCAATATTTGAAATGTTCTTCTACTGTTTTGGCTTTGTATCATATTAATCTTGAAAGAAGTGGTGAGACTTGGGGCTGCACCTTTCTACACCTTCATTTGCAATTTTGTGTTGGTATTTTAGCTTTCCTTTCAGACCTATTGAAGTCAACAAGAGTTTCCTATTGATGATTCTAAGTGCTACAGCATGTGCTCAAATTTCAAGTTATTCCTAACATCCCTCCATGAAGGTAATTGAAACTGGTCAATTGCAAAAGACTTTATGTAATTTTACAGCTCATCTGCTCTATACAAAACCCTTAAATACTTCAAGAATGTCAATCTGTTCCTATTAAGTGTATATTGTGACTGCTTAATTGTGAGAGAAAAATGTTCTAAAGATAATTCATGAAGTCTTGAAGACACTGGTGCTTTCTCCATCATTACAATTGGTGTTCACTCTTGCAAATTTCAGGGTATTATTAATGTGTAAGAAATACCTCCATGCAAAAGAAAAGTGTGGAGCTTATGGGAAGCATGACTTAAGCTTTGTCAAAATTGAAATGTTCAGATAGTTGTATTCATGATGATCTTCCCTTTCTCCAGTTGCTCTGGTGTATTATTGGGGTTGCTTGGTATGAATAAGACCAGCTGCAGTTATGATAATTTTACTGCTCCATGGAAAGCAGCTGAAAAGAAAGTGCATATTATTTGCACAAAACTGAATATAATACAGCAGTGTTCTCTCATCACAAATAAAACAACCAGCATGCTAAATTGCATTATAAGAACTGTGACCAGCAGAGCACTTATTCCACTTTATTCAGTGACAGTGAACCCAAACCTGGAATATTGTGACCTGTTTTGGACCCCATGGTTGAAAAAGATGGAGAGTTACAGAGACAGTCAGCCTACAGTTCATGAACTCCAGGAGAGGCTGAGGGGGATGGACCTGTTTCACCTGGAGAAAACAAGGTCAAAGAGAAATCTAAGAGAAAACTGGAGTGGAGTTAAAGATAACTGAGCCTAAGTCTTCATAGAGGTGGCAGACAGCCAAGTTGAAGGGGAAATGGCTAAAATTAGCTGCCTGAGAGGTTCAGATTAGATAGCTGGAGGCTATTGCAGCTGTAGAACAGGTAACATAGGAAAGCAGCACAGTCTCCATCATTGGCAACATTCAAGAGTTTGTTAGACCAAATCACAGTTGATATGATCAACTGATGAGAATCTTACTGATAGCAGGACTTTGGATGACTTCCACAGGTGCTTCTAACCACCATTTCTATTACAAACACCCAACTGGTATGCAAGAAAATGTGAACGTTCAACCAGAAGCCCAGTCATTGGATTTGGGGCATTCTTTGTCTTATAGGGCTGGTCCCTCCTGTAAATAAAATTGAATGATAGTAAGAAAAATCACCACCATAATATTTCCTCTCTTTCTTCCCACTCCTTAAACCAATTTTAAAAATTCTGTAAATTATAGATTAATAAGTCTCTAGCAGCTCTTCCTAATCACTATTCAGTTTACCCTATCACAGAAAAACTAATCTGAAACTTCAATTTAATATGCATAGAAAAATATTTTTAAAATATTGAAAAAAATAATGGGTTTTGCCCCATCACACCAAGAGTTGCTGTGTCTCATTTACTACTGAGTACAACATACAAAGAGAAGAGAAACAATATTTCTCTTTGAAGTTCAGTTACTTGAGAAAGAAGTGCTAGTGGCCAAACTTCAAAGAGAAATTGCCCTTTCTGCCTGGCTGTAGCACTTCAGAGAGAGTTAATTTCCCTCTGTGGTGAAAGGTAGGCCTTTCAGCAGCCGAACTGCCTGAGAAAAGATGTAACTGGTGGACCCCAGAATTAGTTGACAATTTTCTTTGAAGTTTGGCTGCCCATCTCATTAGAATTTCAGACATTGAAATGATTTACTTTCCATTTTGATTTCATGTAGAAAGATAAATGAAAGCTCCCAACTTAGCTCTTAAAGTTGTATCTGGACTTTAAAAGGCTTTAACATTCTTAGATGGCATCATGAAGTTTTCTGACATACATGGTAGATGCACCAAATTTTTGCAGTTTTTGCAATACTTTTCATCCATAAGCAACAACATCAGTAACTAACTGTAATCGGCAGAAACTATTTGCAATCAGTGGAGTGTATTAATTCTATTAACAATGCTTCTATACAGATGGTGACAAAAATCCAACACTTTTTTTTGTAGTATAGCAGAATTAAAATTTGCCCAGTATCATTACTATGTTAAAAGTAGCTGGCAGCTTGCACTTCATTATATCTGTATGGTGACACCTACACAACTAAGAAAAAGGTCAGACACACTAGAACTCTGCTGCATAACAACTTCCTAAGTGGAATATTTTTCCTGGATGCATTATACATTTTTGCAATTGACTTTCACGGAATTTAAAGGGCACAGCTCATATGGTCTGTGAGGGCTTAAAATAACTAGCATATCTCTTCAAACCATGAAGGACCTGGCGACGCACAAGTAAAAGTTTATATAAGATTTAGCATCAGTTTCTGTCTTTCTGTAACTACCATTTTTATTTCAGGCCTTGTTATGAAGTATCTCTCAAACAAACCCTACAGGTTCCAGAAAACTTAAGATAGGTCTTAAAGGACATATTTAAGAGAAGAGCTTTGAAGAATTAAGTGATGTGCTCAGACATTCAATGAATAAATTACTAGTTTGAGTCTTTCATCCCTCAAATTATCAGAACTGTAATCTTATAAACTAACAGTTTGGCACAAGATACACGTCCATATGACACATATACACTGACTTCAATCTATCTCTTACAAACTCTTGCAAGGACACACTCTAGAGACAAGAAAGGGGAAAGGGAAAAGAAAAGGGAAGACCTAAAACATTGAAAATCCAGACACCAAAGCAGTTACATGACTTCATATATAATGTAATTACAGTTGCTGGTAAAACAAAACAAAACAAGGAAAATTGTGCTTCAGAGACCATTAGCTTTAATGTGAAAGAAAAAAATATGTGAAGAAGTGGAAAAGCAATGAAAAGAGAAAGCAGAGCTAAGCTGTAATGAAAGGAAAAAGACAGTAATATTCAAAAGAAATACAGGAAAGGGAATACAAATTAAAATATTTTGCAAAATAACATGTAATGGCTAAAAAAGTAGTATGACAATAAAACACTGGTTTTCCTATTTTATGCTTTTACCTTGAAGATGATTTTAATTTTATGTAGTAAAAGGTAATCTTAGGAGAAAAAAGGTTTTAAAGTAGTTCAAATAAATTAATTTATGCTTAAAGAGACATATGGTAATAGTATTAAAACACTCCAGGGCATTTTTTTACTAGCCTGTTACTAGGAACTTCAAGTGATAAAAGCACTCGGCCATACAACACGCCTGAATTGTACATTAATTTACAAATAAAACACACTTTGCTGAGTTTCAGCACTTTACTATTGTTAGAAGTACATGTAACTAAATGTGCAACAAACACACTTCTGTTTACAAAACATCACTAAACACTACAGCAACATTGTTCAACAACAGGAAAAATATTGGCTAAAAAAATGTTTCCTCTTTTAGAAATAAGGATATATAGATTTTTTTCATCTCAGGAGCCACATCATAAAGAGAGTAAAATCACTTCATACCTTATTTGTCTCAAAGGCATACACAAAGGCAGCTTTTTTATGATGAACTTAGAAAGACCAGCCTTGGATTCCAAGTCAGAGGCTATTATGATCTAACCATAAGATCTACCATTGTTTGAAAAAAGGTGAAGTTTAAGATATGCCAAGATAGCTGTGATTTATGTTATTGTTCCATACAATGTATCACTCTCAGGGGGAAGGGAAAACAAATGATCACTATCATACCATGAAAATAAGGACAAGTGTGTGAAATTAGTACCTTTCTGCCAATATTTTCAAAAAGGCTCTCAAGTTAGATTGTCCATGTCATTTTCCCCTGTCTCTACCCATCAAAAATACCAAGAGTGTGTTCTCTCATTTCAAATGCCTGAAGTCAGATTCAAAGTATTTCAGTAATAATGTGAAATTTACTGTTATAGCATCAGATTCACAGGGAAAGTGTATAACTCTTTTTTTTCTTTTTTAATAGGAATCAACAAAGAAGCCAGAATCCTATAAAAAAGTATAATATTACTATCTTTCTGAAAAATACAGATTAAACAAGGAGCTGATAAAAATATAGAAAAATAATAGGGCATAGAGTACTTTTTTCAGATACTTTTTACTTTCTAGAAAAATACTGACTATTCTATAATCATGTTTAAAACTAATTTCTTACTGTCATTTTGGTTTTGATGTCCTTGACACAATTCTTAAAAGAAGTCTCACAAGCCATCACAGTTATTTGTATTTATTGTAGATGATTATGTGCTTCCTACACACTGCAAAATATTCATATACTATAGTAATGTAATGGATTTTTCCCTCACGAAATTCAAGTGATAAAGGGGAGTAATTTCTTAGATTCCAAACAGCAAGTAACAGCCTAACAGACACTTCAATCTAATTTTAAAACCTGATAAAATCAATTCCACCTAGACTTTAGTTGAAATTTGAGCTTCAAAATTATCCAGCTAACATATTCTTTTAATTTCTATTATTTTGTCAGTCTCCTGAAAAGAGCATCAACTAAACACAAACCAAATTATTTCATAATTATTGAATTATTATATTGTCTTCTTATTTTCATAGGCAATTTTCTTCATAACTGGTTGTCCTGGTTTTAGTAGCCAGGATCAGTTTGTCACTGTGTGGGTGTGGATTCTAAACCTTCTATGTCATTTTTCTTGTGAACTGCTCACAATGGCCCATTTGCATCAGCTGCATAAGGCACACTCAACCCCTCAGGCTACAAGCTGAGTGTTTAGGAACTTCTGTGAGATAAGGAATTTCTCCTGCCTCCACACCCACCTGAGGAGTCATGTCAGGGATGCCAAAAATATGCCATTGTTTACCTCACAGAGTAAATCACCCATGGTGAAAGTCTCCGCCCTGGGGCAGGAACTGGGAACTGAACCCAATCTGAACCCAAGTGGATATAAGCTTGGGGTTTTGGGACTGGGAACTCTCTTCAGATCCAGGGGAGGACCAGAGCCTTGATCAGACTGAGACTGCCACGGGACTGCAACAATCATTTTCACCAGCAGGTTCCTTGTTTTCTTTTAATTTTGAACTCGGGGCGAGTCATGTGGTGCTCAGCACAGGGGTTGGTGAGCTCCATTCTGCTTGTGCTCCACTGTGCTGGGCTGTACATCTGGTGGTTTTGTGGCACAAACGAATTTTCCTTCTGTATCAGTGTATTTTGTGATCCTTTATTAAATTGTTATTCTGACTTGCAATCCTATTCTGAGTTGGATTCATTTCTCCTGCTGGTTTAACTCTAAACCAGCACACTGGTACATTAAAAATAAAAATCATATCTAAATTTGGTGCAATCATTTAAAAAAACACGAACAATTAAACAGGACTCATAAATTAGCACAGTAGTTGCTATTTGTGATAGTATTTGTCAAAAGATATTCCACAATATCTAAGCTCTCACATCTTCACTTTATAAATAGAAAGTGTAATGAATTTATGAACTGTGACTATGTGAAGTCTGTCACTATATAAATTAAAAAAGTTCAATAACGAAGTGGTTCTTAGAAAAAATAACGTGACCCTTGTGAATCGAAATCACCCTACTGACCCTCCTGTGGTTTTGTGTTGACAAGTCTAAAATCCCAAGCATCACTGAAATCTAAACAAGTTACCTCTGCTAGAAAGCGTCTTATGTAATGGAGGTGAAGAAAAGTTCACGACACAGAAATTCCTACAAACAGAGCTACTAAATTTCTAGAAAGCACATATGCCTCAGGAACTCAGTGGGCTGAATCTTGAGCAGCATGCGCCCCCCCGGGCTGATACTTAGGACCAAATACTGCCTATCATCTCTCTACCAGTGGCTGGATAATGGAGGTGAGTTTGGAGAAGATGCAGGTCTGAGAGGAGTGGTTGATACACCAGACCATCCTGCTGCCATTCAGAGGGTGTTCAACAGTCTGAAGACATGGGCTGACAGGAAGCTCATGAAGTCCAGTAATGGAAATTGCTAAGTCCTGCACATGGTGGGACTAATCCCCTACAGCAGTACACTCTGGAGAACAACTCTCTGGAATGCACTGTTTTCTGGCAAACCTGGAGGTTCTGGTGCACAACCAGTTAACTGTGAACCAGAAACTGGGTGTTTTAAGTAAAGACTATAAACAGCATCTGGGCAGTATATGGAAGAGCTTTGCTAGCAGGTCAAGGGAGCTGATTCTTCTCCTCTGTTCTTCCCTGGTAAGACAGATCTAGAGTATTGTGCCCAAGTCTGGACTCCCCAGTACTAGACAAACACAGATTTTCTGGAGGAAGTCTAGCAAAGACCATAAGGATGATTAAGAGACTGGAGCATTTGACACAGGACATACCAAGAGAAACCTGGGACTGTTTAGCCTGGAGAAGTAGAGCCTCAGGAGGATCTTATCAATGCATATACTTGATGGGAGAAGTCAAGAAGAGAGTCAGATTCTTCTCAGCAGTATCCAGTGACAGGGCAAGAGGCAATGGGCATAAAATGCAGTACAAAAAATCACATTGAAATCTCAAAAAAAAAAAGGAAAAAACAAACAAACAAACGAAAACCCCAAACAAACCACCATGCCACAAAACAAAAAAAATGTACTTTTATACTATGAGAATGATCAAACACTGAATGCAGAGAATGGTTTTGAAGTCTTCATTCAAGAATGATCCAAAACCCAATGAAACACAGTCCTGAGTAACTCTAGCTGACCCTGCTCTGAGCGGTGAGATTGGAGCACATTTCTCCAGAAGTGTCTTCCAACCTCAGTCATCCTGTTTGATTCTGTACTGGTCTCATTTACTATTTTAGGCTGCAACTTTTGGCCATTGTTAAAGATGACATACCATGTTGGATCAATGTTTAATCTTCCCACATATGGCTGCTCTGAAAAGAAAATGTGTCTACAAATAATTTTGCCCCTTTTAATCTATGTAACATTAGGTCAGAGGTGAATATCCGATGTCTGTTGGCTACCAAGAAGTCCAATTATGTGCTACACCATCAGTCAAGGAAGGCAGTGTATGGACAAATGGGAACTGAGACATTCAGCTGTGAAAAAAATGAACCAGGAATGACTGCTGATAGCCAAACTGATCCTGGTTCCAGCTGTAGGTTAAACACTTGCACTTAGTGTCTAGAGTAATCCAACCCCATCCCATTCTTCAGCTGAGCAGAGCAAGACTTAGGAAACCACAGCTACCTCAGTTCTCTGAAATGCTCATGCATTTCTCCTCTGCCTATCTACAAGCATGCCTTGTGGCTCTTGGTATGACAAAAGCTTCTCATAGGGTTAGGAGAAATAACTAATTAGGGACTGAAGAAACTGAAGTAACCCAAAGCCCCTAATACTTCCCTTTTTGTCTCCCAGTAGACCATAGAAGATCACCAAGATGGAAGGACCTTTTACAGTTCTGGACAAGTAAAGAGATAACTGGTAAATTTGACACTCAACCTTAGGTCAAAGAAATTTATGCACAAACTGAAAAGTTACAACTCTTGGTTGTTATAACTTTGACCTAAGATAGGAAACTGGCACATCACCAGGGAAAACAGAACAAACTCTTCGCAAGTTTGGAATATTAGAGTAATTCACCTACCAAGAAGCTACTTTAATGTCCAAATGTCAACACTTTGTAGACAAACTCATAACCTTATTTGATCTATTTGCTCATCTACAATTATTGTACTTGAAGATATATATGTAATATATGGAGATACATATCTATGTCCAAATTTACATACTACATACAAGTATGAATGCCATATATACTTGCAAATTATGCCTACATGTATATGTGCACACACTTAGATAAGATGTAGCCTTATCAGTACTAGTTCTATCAGGCTTTTTCATTTCCTTCATGCACTGAGAGGGGTCTTGCAAAATATCTTCATTTTGAAAACAAATAGAATAAATGAATGGCTACAATTTCTGGAACAGAACATAATAAACAAATGATAAGTATCAGTATGAAAGCAAAACTATTTGTATATCCAATTTATCAGAAACTGGCAAAATCATAACTGCTATTCACGAAAGCTGAATATACTGATTATTGCCACGTAGTGTCCTAATAAAGTATATATTGAAATTACATCCGTATATCAAGCGTTTACATTTTCATTGAATGTGTATGCCTACAGTCTGGAGCCTAAATCCAGTCCTTCCCAGATCTGTACGTCTCAGTATTTCTTCTGCCTTGGCTTGCAGTCATATCCTTTCATCCTACTTGAAAGATAAGGAACTCCTGATGAGGAAATCTTTGAATGAGGGAAGTATCCCTGGAACATCCAGCAAACTGTGCTGCTAATTCATCTGAAAGAACATCTTGTAAATGGTACTGTACTTCCCACAGCTGAGTGTGGGGAAGCACGCTGCTAGAGTATATAAGATCCTTTAGATTAACAATTTAGATTAATCAATTCTATCTAGAAAAGCTTACAGGGCACTTTTCCTGATTAATAAACCATAACGCCTTGAACACAATTCCACTTGGAGTAAAAGTTATTTATCTTAATTTATACTTCAAAAACTTTTCATAGTTCTAAATAGGAAAATAATTTTTGACAGACTATCTTAAGTGCTGAAAAATCATATAATTTTCACATAGTGAGAGTTCATGTTAGTTGACTGAATGTGCTTATAGTGCAGTTTGTGAAACTGAGTTTCTTCAATTGGAAGGAATAAATTTCAGCATAATATTATACTGTCATTGGTTCTTTTAAACCAGTTGTGGTTGTTTTGGGTTTGGGGGTTTGTGTGGCTTGTTTGTTTGATTTTTTTGGTTGGTTGGTTGGTTTTTGTTTGGTTTTGGTTTTGTTTGTTTGGGGTTTTGTGTGTGTGTTTTTTGGTTTGGTTTGTGGTTTTTTGTTTTGTTTTGTTTTTTTATGCAGAGATTTTAACCATATTTACAAACAGATGGGGGTATTTTCCCACATTAATTCTTGCAAACCTTGAAATCCATTTTAACACAAGCCTGAAAGGACAGAAATGTGAAACTCCTAACCACAATGATTAACAAAATAATTTAGATGTTATTTAATTTTTCGATGTCATTTAATTTTTATTGACTCTAGTTTCCTGTTTGTTGGACTGTTTTGGACTCCTCTCAGTTTATCTACTTAATTCATATGGATCATCTGAAATATGTAGCATCTTTTTAAAGAAAGTAAAGCAAAAATAATGATCTGAAACTCTTCTGTGCATCATGATGTAAGGATTTTCAGCACGCTTCCCCTGGATTCTTCTGTGTGTCAGTAACACTGTATAACTGACTTGTTTATACAGGAACTAATGCAGATTCTTTTATGTGTAAGAAACTCCTACATTTTAAAGAAGTGGAAATCTGATTCACACTGCTAAGCAGAGCTCTCCCACCCAGACAAGACAAGAGTTAAAACTTCTAGGTTAAATCTTGATTCAGATAGAATAATAAAGACTTTAGTCTGGAGTCAGAAATTCTTAATTGTCCTTTGAAAAATTCCACTTTGAGGAGCAGCAGGCCTTCAGCATCTCTTAAAAGATTAGTGGACGATTCTACAATTCCTTCTTGCCTACACTTTTACTCCGCTTTAGGCAAAAGAGAAAAGCAGAGATGTCATAAAAATATAAACTCTGCTACTACTGGCTGTCTTCTCAAATGCAATGGAAGATTCAGAAAATAAGAACATTTTGCTTCAGGCTAACCTATGAATCTTTTTTCCTGTCAATATATATTTCTTCCTAGTTAAAACAGATAGAACACTGAGATGAATCTGAAATATTATGCAGTTCTTGACTAGGGAATTTTAATATTGTTTTTCCTTCTCATTCTTTTGTTAAAATGTATTGTCCTTCATTCTGTCCATTCTTTTCAATGAGAGAAATATTTAACCTGTAAAATGATAATCTCATCTCAACTGAAAATCACATTACGTGTGGATATATAAGAACACCACTTAAAATGTCTCAAATTATATGGGTGCAAACTTGCATTAAAATATTTAGTGTATTTCTGCAACTGATGATGTGATCAAACAGAAACTCCCTGCAGAGAAACCTCAACAAATTAGAGGGCTGGGCAATCACCAACCGTATGAAATTCAACAATGGGAAGTGCCAGATTCTGCACCTGGGATGGGGTAACCCAGGTTGACTGGGGAACAAGAGGCTGGAAAGCAGTGCCATGGAAAGGGTCCTGAGGATCCTGGTTGATGGCAAGTAGAATATGAGTCAGCAGTGCCCTGGCAGCCAGGAGGGCCAACTGTGTCCTGAGGGGCATCAGGTAAAACATTGTCAGCCGCGTGAGGGATGGGATTGTCCCTCTCTGCTCTGCACTGGGGTGGTCTCACATTAAATATTGGTTTTGGACACCAAAATTTAAGAAAGATATTAAGCTACTAGAGAGTGTCCAAGGAAAGGCCATAAGGGTAAAGGGTCCAGAGGGGAAGCTTTATGACAGCTGGCTGAGATCACTTGTTTAGGTTGTCCCAGAAGAGACTGAGGCAGAATCTCATAACAGTCTTCAACATCTTCATGAGGGGAAGTGGAGGGACAGGCACTAATATCTTCACTCTCCTGACCAGTGGCAGGACTTGACAAAATGGCAGGAAGCTGAGTTAGGGGATGTTCAGGTTAGATATTAGGAAGAGGTTTTTTACCCAGAGGGTGGTTGAGCACTGCAACAGATTCCCTTGTAAGTGGTCACATTACTAAGCCTGTCAGAGCTCAAGAAGCATTCGAACAGTGCTCTCAGGCACAGTGTGATTCTTGGAATTGGACCTGTGCAGAGGCAGGAGTTGAATTTAATGATCCTGATGAACCCCTTCCAACTCAGCATATTCCATGATTTTATCATATAAGTTATATATACTTTAGTTTGAGGGTTTTAACCCAAGACTGGAGTCTGAAAGTCAGCATCAGGCTTCCAGTGGCAGCCTGAGCTCATCACAAATGCTTTAACAATTCTGCACCACACAGAGACCGAGTTCAGTTTCTCCTGGATCATTAGGCCTTGAGGGTTCTTAGTATTAAGCTAAACAAGTACAAGTCTCAGTTGTGACTGACCTGGCTAATATTCATCAGTCCTGTAATCAGTACTCTGAAATCTTGAAATTATATCCTCATGAATTGTATCCTTGAGAAAGGACAAAACATTAAATGTGTGAAATCTCAGTAGCTAACATCATCTTTATCACTGCTGTCTAACAGAGCAGTGTTACCATCCTCAACTGGTTTCATTATTTTCTGACCAATTCCCATTTGAAAGGCTTTTCCATTTACAGTCTGATGGGTTTTCAGGTATCTTGTTTTCAAAATTATTAAAAGACATCTGTAATTTGGAGTTCTTGTTATTATTGCAACATTGTCATTACTATAGAATTTTTTTTAGCTCTTTTTTAAATCATTGCTAATGAATCCAGAAACATCTTAGATCCCTCTTTCCTCTTCACAGTATCACATTTTACTATTTTAATTTGCTCTCATAAATTTGGAACCCTTATATCTTTTAGTTTCTGTATTTTTATAGGTGTTCCCCACTCACTCAAAAACATTTTCTTTTTTAGTGCCTTTTCTCTCCTTAGCAATTATTGTACTTCTTTCTCATAGGTAGACTCTCTTACATTGAAAATGCACTTTCTTCTTGCCCCTTGTAGGATTTTCTGTCCTCTATGATAAATATTCTGATATAAATGTGGGACCTGTTCTCACCTTGACACATCTAAATAATTTATTTTGCCCTTGCCACAATATCTGCAATTATGAACCAAGATCTTATGTAAATGTCATTTCTCAAAATTACATCTGGTACTGTTCTCTCTTCTGTATTCTTGCATACATAGAAGTGATACTTTTTTTCCAGTTTGGAAGTCCACAATTATGTCAATTCTACAATTACATTAACTGTCCTACAGACATTAATATCTTATTGGCATTGTTGCCCTCTACAAAAATGATTCTTAGTGGTAAAATTTGATTTTCAAAAACTGAGTGAAGGCTCTTTTACTCACCCCTTCCAAAGTCTGAATTCAGCAAAACTCTTACGTTCTTGCTTTAAACAAGTAGCAGATTGTTAAATTCCTAAAGTGTTTCAGTAACATTAATTATATAAGCAGATTGCTAGGCTTGGTGATATTAGTTTTTCTTGCTCCTTTCTCTTTTTTTCTCACCCAGCTGACTTCTCTGAATAGAGTCAATGTTGTTATCAGTAGTTACAAAGTCTGTGGAGATAAATACACATACATGAAAGATAATACCTCTTTTCATGTATGGTATATCCATCTGCTTTATCTACTAGTAGCTCATGAACCAGGTTGACCTCTAGCAGCGTTGGGTTCTCACTCAGCAGTGTGAAAAAGGGCAAACCAGTGAAAATGTAAGAGGAAGACAGATACTACTGAAGTATGAAAAATAATATCACAATGCTTCATTAACTCTACGAAGTGTAAGGTATTGAAATGGATCTCAGTTCAGAGCAATCTGCATTTTTTCTTTTTTTTTTTTTCCTAAACATATCAAATAGGCCCTTAATATTTCCTTCAAAAACTCTGATAATTGCCTTTATATTGAATAAACAGGGTCCTATATAAGAAACAAAAAAACATTTCTCATCTAAAATAAAATTTAATTCTTAAAGGATAGATTAACCTCTACAGGAAAACATATGTCTGGCTAAAATGAAGATATACTCTGTAAAATATGTACGAATCTGCTAATCTCTTTGCAATATTTGATGATTTAAGAAGAGTGTTGACTTCACTGCAAGAATTTGGCTAGAACCTTTAGAATCTAATTTTGAGAGTCCTCTCACAAGTACAGTAAGAGTCAGAGAGAGAAACTGAGTACATTTGAATCCTTGTCATTATTGAAAACAAAAGTGTGACCCTCAGGCTTAGTGGGAAGTGAGCTATAACTCTTAAACCAGCCATGGCAATTTTCATGCTTTCTCCACAACACACACAGGACTCTCACTTCGCCCCATTTAGCCATGTAACCTTCTAGCAATCATTTCACTCTAGGTTCTGCCTATATCTCACAGACATCCAGGTTCCAGATTTCCCTGAGACACTTGAGCAAATATTTTTACCCTCTCTTATTCTTACTAGAAATTAACTATAGTCAGAACGAAAGTCAGATGTTGCAAATCTAAAAAAAAAAAAAAAAAAAAAAGTGAGTACTAAGTACGGCATGAGGATAAACTGAGCATGTAAAAAGGTGTCTTTCTGAAAAATTTTCCCTCATAAAAGCTCTTCAGTGTTAAGACTAATTAATGTAATCACAGTAATTAAAAACTAGGTTATAATTTAACCAAATAAGACAAGTAATACAAATCCTGGGTATAAATTTTCTTTGCCTTCTTCAAAATAACAAATACAAAAACACGAGATTTGCCAGATTCTAATCCAACTTCCAATTTTCCTTTTTTTTTTTTTTTATCAAAGTGGATATATAAGGTGTGTTAAAGAATCAGATACTCACAGCAGAAGCATTTTCAACATCTATATATTTTTCCCCATTTACTTACAAGTTTTTATTCAATTCTTTCTAATTCACCTTAATTCACTCTTAATAGGTAACATTAGGAAAACTGGAGTGTGAAATTAAGGAGAAAATATAGACATGTTTTAGAACCTCATCAGGGACTCAAAACACCTAGTTTTGGTGACACAGGTAATTTATTTTCAGTACTTCATCTTGAAAGAGTACTTTCTTGCAATTCAAAAAAATAAAAATGAAGGAATGAACTGGTAGTTGTGATTCCATACTCAACATTCCTGGTATGGATGCATGAAATGGGAAAAAGACAAAGTCTTGGTGGACAACTGGAAATATGACAGAACACTCCTAATTGATCTTGGGAAAGATACTTGCTCACAGATAATTTAAAGTATTTAAATTCTCAGCTTTGCAAATTCTATGAGACTTAGTAAAACATCCCTTAAACAGTGTAAAAGAAAATCTGGCTAAGGTCCCCTGCACCGTTAAAAAGCCAGATCTCAGTTCATCTAGAAGATGAAGCTCTAAATAGAAGAGTCTGTAAGGAAACACACAGCCTGAAAAGTTATTATTTAAAGTCAAGGCAGCTCAAACCCTGACATTCTTGCCAAATAGGAAGTTCTGTCTACTGATGATTCACATTTCCTTTGAGGCAGAGTGACTGTGGCAGACTGATGGGGAAAGAACTGAAGTAATCAAAACTACAAGCCTTTACCAAACCAGCTGGGACCACCAGCCACCCAATTTTTTCTGTTACACACCTTCCCAGTCAGTCATTAAGGAACAATCATACTTAGTAGGGTTTAATTGAATCTTGACTTTTGATATCTAAGTCACATTAAAAAGTCACATAAAGCAAAAGAAAAAAAACCAGTATATCCTCTTCATCTCAAAGGAATGTTGTATGAATTAATTAGAGAATGTAAACAGGTAAAACTATAGTAATCAGGGCTGCATGAATACCAAGGCCTGAAAGAGAGAGACTAGACTATCCCTGGCTTATGCATGAGGCCACTTGGAAATGTCAGATGCTCTCACTGCAAAGCAAAGCACTGTCACTGAGGACTTCATGAATTTAAGATTACAGAAATCTTAGACAGGAGGACAGCAACACAGAGTTTACATGTGACTTTACAGACAGAAAAAAGACTCTGTAACTAATGGGGGAGATTGGAAAGGAAAGAGTAAAGGCATAATGTAGTAACACAAAGTGTTGATGACCTATATGGGAAATGACTACTGTGAAGTTAAGTTGAGCTTTAGAAAAGAGGATGAATTTTTTATTTGGTAAAATAAAAATTAATAAAAAATATTTAAAAAAATTAAAATATGCCAAGAATTTAATTTCATGCTTGACACAACATTTCCTGTGTTTGATTTTATAATATCCCTCATTTATGCAAAACTATGTCATATCAGATAAGAAAAGAAAAAACGCTGATAATATTTTACATGCTATAAGAAAACTTTTATGTAAGATGTAACTTGATAACCTAATTCATAAGTTTCTTATATAAATGTTGTTTATATTCCTAAGTACCAGCCAATATTAAGATACTCAATCCTGTATTTCAGGAGAAGGGGAAAGCATTTCTATAAGTCCAAGGTGTCTCTCTCTATTTATCTTCTTTGAAAATGTCATCTTTACATGTTCTATTTTGACCATTCTAGTCTATGGTAGTTAAGGAAAAGATGCAGCTAAAATTATGTTCCCACAATCCAAAGCAAAATCTGTTAATCTATTTTGGTTTCCCAATTTCCTTTTTATTTTCAGTCATTTTACACAGTTGTTTAACCCTCCTTTGCCTTCCTTATTAAAATATATTAAGAATTTAGATAATATTGACATATTTATAGCTGCAGAGTTAAAGAGTGCACAGAATTAAGTAGATTCAGAGGGGAAATAATCGTAAATAAATGTTACCACAAATGGTATTTGATATTCTACTGGGCTAGATTTATCTTGTTTACTTTTTTACTTTACTGTTGACTTGGGTCTCTGATACTGCTGCAACTTTTTGTTCCCCATTTAACAATGCAGTAATATTTGTTCTACCAGGTAAAATTATTAAAAGATTAATAAATAAATAAATAAATAAAACCCAACACAAACCAACCCATATCTGGAGTCTAAAGTTAGATGAATGTAACCTGCAAATGAAATACATGCTTGTTTCAATAATGACAGTAGTTAGCCATTAGATCCACTGGCCAAACATTCCACAGAACTATTCAAACCAGGAATTTATAAACCAAGAATGATGTCTGACCAGAAATAATAATTAATCTGAGGAAGTCCTCCATTCCAGTTTCCATATGAACTCAGCCCAGCCTAGCACATCAAAACAGTTCCTTCTGTCCTTCGTGTCTAAAAACCTGTTCTCTATAATTGTAAGAGATCTCTTAACCACTTCCTTACTGCCCCTAAATTTGTGACACTGCCGTCCTGTGGTATCAGTATGGCATCTGCTATCAATAGCTGTTGGAAGACCTCTTTTATTTTTGAGGCCAACTTTTAAAGGGATGGTGGCAGAATGGGGGAGCAGGCTTCCACATGATGTTTTTAGGGAATTTCTTCTCTGCATTGGTATATTAGCAAGTATCAGGAGGGAAGAGATGGTATTTGTTAGCACACCGTCTCTGGGCTTTGCCTGGCCTGAGGCTGATTTTGATTTGTGGTGAAGTTTTCTCTCATTTCGTCCTTTCTCATCAGATTTTCTACTGAAGGCTGTCTGAAAATCTCAGCTGAGGCAGAAACTCATCTTCCTGGGCTAAGGAGTTACTGTGCTGCACCATTGCCTCTGGAATGCTCCTTTCTAATGCGAGATCCAGTTGAATTTAGCAATTATTTTACTATGAAGTTATATAAACTATATTTATGCACTTCTTCCTGGAAAGCACACAGGTGAACATATGCAAATGAAAATACTTTCAATGTAAACTTCATGAATATTGGTGAAAGATATTAGTGAAACCAACTGTACTACTTATGAATGGTATTTGATAACAGTAAGGAAGTGATGACAAGAAAATGAACATGACAGTATATTTGATAAAAATAACTCAGAATATTTACTGAAAAGAGATGATACTCAGGTGCCATTTCTGGACAATGTGGAGGTTTTTTAAAACATTTAAATAGCTGGAATAAACAACAACAACAAAAAAAAAAAAGTGTGAAATTTTATAAATCAATAAAAGGCAGATATTTTTGTGGCTAACACAATCAGAGGAGCGGTAAGGATTCCTAAAATCTACCAGGTATTTAACCAGTATCTCACACTCCATGTTTCTAATGCTACAAGTATACTCCAAGTTGCTCAAAAGAATATGTCTCTCTCCATCTGATTTTTGGAAGGCAGGGCAGAGAATAAGATGGATTCTATAGCTTTTTTTCTCATCTAAGAGAGATCCAGATTCTATAGTGTTTCGGTTGGTTTGGATGTATGCCCTCCTCACAGACTTATCACAGACAGGAAATTTTTGTAACTGGATTGATTCAAACATTCATCCCACCTCCAAAAAATGTGCTTTAATAAGCTGGCATAGCTTATTCAGTTTGACAGACCTGTGGTTTAATACTTCAATCAAAAGACTGTATACTGTACACGTGAAGATAAGCACGAAGTGTACATTAAGACAGAGACTGTCACTGGAGAAGACTAAAATAGCAAAAAAAGAAGATATGGTAACCAAGAAGAGTATTACATGATAAAAGAATATCTCTGTAGCCATCCGGCACATTAAGTTATTTACTTCATATATTCTAGGCAAAAAAATAACCAAGAACTTATAAAACCAGTAAATGTTAGTGAGGGCAAGAGAAGAGGGGGGGAAGCCACTGAAAAATACAGAGTTCTAACCAAGCAGCCCTCAGAAACCAAAAGAAGTTAAAACAAGTCAGTAAATTTCCGGAAAAAAAATATCTAAAATTATATCTACATTTAATAATGAAAAAGGTATAGTTCCTCAGGAAAAAACCAAACAATCAAACCAAACCAAACCAACCAAAGAAACAAAAAACAAAACAAACAAACAAACAAACAAACCAAAAAAAAAAAAAAAAAACCAACACAATTTACCACTTTGATTCTCTTGATACTAACATAGCCCTAATATTTTGGTCATACCTCAATTACTAATGAATACTTGAATTTAGTAACTTGCCTTTTGAAAGTGTTAAACAAATATTACTCTCAGGAATATTCTGATAATTTTCCCAGAATCCTTAGGAGGGAAAAAAGTGATCGGATTCATGATTATTGTAAAGGACAAGAATTCAATTTCTGTAGCATGTAAATGTGCTAAAATGCAATATAACTATTAGTTCAGACAGTTGTGTTGGCTGAAGAGACCATCTTCACAAATTCTCTCTGACTGCAATATATGAAATGGATTATGGAGCAGACGATCTCAGAGAATTAATTCTCTGCATTTGTTTCTAAAAATCTAAATTTAAATTTGTCATAATCTATTTTTAAGTGTTAGGGGGGTTAACAAATGGCTCAGACACAAGAATGGAACAGGACACCTTAATAACAGGCTGTTCACTTGATTTTGAAGAGGGAGCATCTCTGTCCAGAGATGACTTTCAGCACTTTAATCAGTGTTTAAATCCAAGTAACGCTGACCTTTCATGCCATATGCCCTACATCAACTGAATGTTGTAAAAGAACAAGCACAATTGACACATTAATCACAGATTCCACAGTTAAACTTAATCTTTTAAGGAAGAAGATACAAGAGGAGCTGGCATTTAGATTACAAAAGAGATAAAGTTAAATAGTGTATCATAAGTGATCCAGAAATGAGAAGACAAAAGTAAAAAAACAAACAAAAAAAAAATCAGATAACATGGTGACATGTTCTAAAACCAGATTATGATTCAGACAGAACTTTGCCTTGAAGGAAGTCATGCTATTTATTAACTTTGAAATCAAGGCTAGAGTGGGGCTTATCTCCTCTTGCTAGTCAAAAGTAAATTAGATCCACTCTACTGTGCTGTAAAAAGTCCCCTCCTAATAGTCCTTGTTTAAGGAGTAATATTTTGTTGCATCAGACACCTTTGACACTTCCTCATATAGACAATTTGTGAGACATTTTATTGGCTCAGGTGAGCTCAAGTGTACATGTGGGGAAGGGACAGGTCGAATCTCACAGAAGTGAGATGATGCTCTATCCCACATGGCAGCTTCTGCAAGCCTCCTGGGGTGACCCTGGAGCAGCTGTTTGTCAAAGGAAGCCCAGGAGCACACCCACACCATGCCCTGTGGAACCCCTGACACAATCTCGGACTGTGTCACACAGTGGAAGCACCATCCCTCACCTTGCCCTGGAGCCCCAGAGTGACCAGTGCTGTCCGTCTTTGCTTGAGACCTAACACCTGGTAGCTGGACTCCCACAGGAGGGCTATGAGCTTCTCTTTTTCTCTCTCTTGCTTTACTTCTTGTTCTTCTAATCTCTTTTAGTATTTTGGATAACTTGGGACTGAATGAGATGGATTTTGTTAAGTTGTATGGATTAGCAAGTGTTAAATCATAGCTTTGTAGAGTGCTTTGTTTTGGTTGAATGTTACCCTTTAAATTTTTGCCAAGATCTCTTATTTTTAATAAAGCTTACCAGTAAGAGTACCCCCTGAGAAAACATGCATTGTGTTTTCTCCTTTATGCTCTTTCTTCAGGTATTAAAAGAAGCAAGATCTCTTCTAATAATTTGGTGAGTGGATTTTTGAAGCCTTGCGTATTTTTGAAGTAAACCTCCCTTGGGGAGGTTATTGTCTTACACAATTGGAATCAGTTTTATTTATCAGCAGACCTATACAGAATATGTTACTGTCCAGCAGTACTTCCATGATACAGTTCTAAGTGAAGTATATACTCCATTAATTTTGTCTCTTAATGTAAGTTCACATTATATATTCTTTCTTTTGAAAACATAAATGTTCGGTGTGTAATTAGTATTATGGGGACATGATTAGATTTTATTTTCATTTTAGCATCAGAAAGAAAAAAGTTATGGTTCCTTACAGTTTTTCTCTATATATAAATATCTTTGTCAATCTTAAATTCAACATAGTTGCAGAAAAGCTTCCTCTAGTGACCTCTGATACTACAATTCCAGTATAATTTACATTTATTGCACTTCACGTGAAGATCATACAAATTAAAGTATAATTTCATAGAATCATAGAATGAAGGAGTTGGAAGGGACCTTAAAGACCATCTATTTCCAACCAACTTTGCTATTGGCAGACACCTCCCACTAAATGAAGTTGCTGAAGGTCATATCCAACCTGGCTTTGAACATAAGGTGCAGTAGTTTCATAAGGCATAGTCTGTCAAGTGAAAGTCAAAGTCTAAAAAAAGTACTACTGGATTAAGAAAATACAACAAATATTAAGAACACAGAAGAAATGCTTCTTTCGTGTAAGTTTCGTGTCTTTCCATAACAAAACACATACTTCAGGTATATATAATCTTACGGACACACTCTTTTTCTAGCTCGTAATAGTCCTTTAACCCTATTAGAGGGCACTGTACCTCAACGATTATCTGTGGAGTACCTGTGATCCAGATGTCATTACAGGGAAGTGAGAGATGTCAAAAGCC
>VXAU01001341.1:380184-404197 GCA_013399695.1 Formicarius rufipectus | reverse complement strand
TTTTTTTTTTAATACAAGAAAATTATTTGAATCTGGAACAGCTGTTTCAAATCAATTCTTGGAGAAGAGAAATAGAAATTGTTGAGTACAACTGACCAAAATACAGGATGTTTCATAGGAATTCTAAGATTTTAGAATAATTTTGGAACAAACTAGAAAATGTTTTTGAAAATGTTAGTGAAGAAGGATAAAAAACATTATATCCAAGGAATTTTATTCAACAGACTTTGCTTCAGAACCACAAAAGCCCTATAAACAGATCTGAGCATGTATAAATGGCATTTGTGCCTTCCATTGCTCAACGCAAATAACAGAGTATGTCCCACCATCATCTTGCTTTTTCCCAACAATACAATACAATGTTTCCTGCTGGCAAACGTGCTGTCTTGTCCCTGTATGTCTGAGGTCAGAGTAATTAAACCAGTCACCTGAGCCACAGAAGACCCAAGTGAATGTCTGCTTTATTCAAGTAGAGGATTTAATTTATTTTAAATGCTATAAAGTCTGTGACCACAGAGCTCAAAAATAAATGCCTTGTTTAATATTTTGTTATTCCACATTTTAAAAGTAATTAAATACTACCTCTAGTATAGGAATGCTGTTTTTCATGATGCCTATGGTTGTCCCTTGCAAGTCTCCTATTTCAAAACTTTGATACAAATGTAAATCCCTGTTGTCAACTGGAACTGAAATTTCAGCCTGAGACTTGTGTATCAGAGATGAACATTTTGATTCCTGCATATGATTCTATTTCCAGATATCCACACACTGCCTGTACTGTAACACTCATAGGTTATTCTTAAACTGACAATGCTTCCTGAGAAAATCTTTCTTGAAATATAATTGTCTTTATGGAGGAAAAAAAAATAAAAACCCAAGTCATATCAGCATTTTCTGATGAGTTATTTAGCTTTATTGTTTTGAATATTTACTGCAATAAGTTTAATGTTTTTTCTTGATAAAATTGGTCATTTTTATTAGAAAAAATATTGCACAAATGTACTGAGCGAACATGTGCAGAGGTTAGTGTTCACAGAAGTAAAAGGCACCTTTGTCCTCCCTAACTATTTCCCTAATAAATGAAAATTAAGATTCTGTTGTATGTATGGAAAGTTTTTCTTCAACACAGAAAAAAAAAAAAGTATTTTGACAATGCCATTATATTTTTCTAATAAAAATATATTCTCAGTTCAGTCACTCTGCCTAAAATTCTGATACTATTCACACTTTAAACATCCATGAAACAAATCAGCTCATTTTAATTATTTTCCAATCTAAAAATTTCATTTGTGAGTATAACAGTGAACAGGAGATTAAAGTTTTCTTGAGACTGCCTTTGGCTTGACATTTATACATTGCTTTTAAAATGTCATTGCTTTTTCTTAATTAGATGACTCCTTTTAAACTAATATTTATATATGCAATTAGAGAGTTACTACATAAGGCAAACACCATTCTGCTAAAGAGCATTCTTTCCAATACTACATAAACCTCAACTCTGCAACTTGTGGAGTTACAGAGAAGTCTTTGGGACAAGTCACTGTTTAACTATTCACACTTTTCTTGAATTAATTCATTATAAAACAATCTAAGTGCAAAAACTTAGGACAGTTAACAAAGCGTTCACTAGAGCAGACCAAACCAGTGAGAGTCTTTAGTTGAGCATCTTTCTCCCTTGTGCGAATGTCTCACTTGTCCAAAGGCTACTGAAAAGTGCACTTCAAAATTTGATATCACTATCCCATATAACAAAAGTCGTTACACAAACACACAAAATCCCAGCTGTCAAAGGTGGCATATATGAATCTTTTACTTACACTTGTACAATTAACCAAATTTTTGAAAAAACAACAAAACCACAACACCACCTGTCAACTTCTTGAAATCACTTCAAAATATAGGTGTTTTGGAAAGCTGTAATTTTGATTAAATTATAAATAATCCATCATAATTTTAAAATTTACAGGTGAATTTTTCTTTACTATAAAAGAAAAAAAAGATGTCTTTGATTGAAATTCTTGTATATTACATGAATTCTTCAAATGAATCTGTTTCCAATAATGTTCCAAGTCTACTCATGATGGTTGGTACTCAAGTTGGTATATTTATTAAATTTGAAAACACTCATTTTTACTGTTTCTACTCTTGAAAGTTGTAGTCGAAGAGACAATTATTTTTACCTTTTAATATAAGTAAATAACATTCGCTACTATTATTGTTGTTTATCTGAAAATTTAGTACTCGCTTTTATGCTGATCCATATTGTGTTGGAAAATAATACATTTTGATCTGAGCAGGAAAGAGAACCCTCTAGTTCCCCTTCAGCTAAAATCCTAATTCTCTGAAACTGAAAAACTTTGTTTTGAAATTTAGACTACTCATGGTCAGATACTTCAGTTATAACTAAGTAACTGTCAGTCTATTGCTTTTCAAATCTGTTTACTTCTATCAAATTTATAGCAGCTTTCATTGAAGTAAGAATGAATGCTTTGCTATACAGTAAAGTGCCTTTCAAATATCATACCTTCTAGCACCATGAAACTGTCTGAGATGTAGAAGATTTAGAGTGGTGAGATAAACTGTCAGCTGGTTTTCATAACATATAAAAATAATAGGTCTGGTTTAAAATCAGACCACCTAAAATTAGATACTTCAACATCTATTTCAGAGCTCTAGATTTTAGAGAACTTAGGAATGATCAGAACTCAATATTTCTATTTGCTGATACCAGAGCATAATTTAACACCAGCTATAAATCGAGGCACTCCATGCTGCTTGAAACTAGGGCAGCTACTGCGAAGAATCTGTGATAGTGAAAACTTAGTGTGATTGCCCTCAAACAGTCTTTAATAATTTCATCAGTCAAAGAAACAATTTGTTCTGCTTTCCTTGCTCATTTTCTTACTTATTACTGGATAAACCCTTCTGAGTTTCTCTTTCCCTTGAGGTCTCTCAGGTCACTTGGTTCCTTGTCCTGTATACATGAATAGATCTTAAATAAATCGAAAATAAGGAAATGTTGCTAAATGTAGTGGAGAAACAGACAGACATCTTTGGGAAAGCACAGAAAAGACTGCTTAATCCGAAGGAAAAACAAACAAACAAACAAACAAATAAAAAAATTAAACAAAAAAAACAAAAAAAAACAAAAAAACAAAAAACAAACAAACAAAAAAATAAAAACGAAAAAAAAACCCACAACACCAGAGGGAAATTTCTACAGAATAGGTCAACAGCAGGAAATACAAGAAACTGATAATACTACTTAACAATTGGCATTTATATTAAGGTGAGTTCTCAGAGTCTAGGTATCAAAGTGAACAATATGTACACAGAAAAAGGTGTGATTCAGAGATATGTATATAAAACCAGTAACAGTTTCTCTGCTGATTCCAAAGTTACACACTGAATAAGCCAAGGTCCAGAGGACTAAGACTGATCAATGGACACATTGTGTACTAGCTGCCACTTGAAATTCTTTTACATCTTAGCAACAGCTGTGTGGGTATCAGTGACCTGTGTTGCTGTATGAAAAATTGTATGCCAACTATTTGAAACAGTTTCTTAGGGTAATTATTCCTCTTCAGCATCTTTCTGAGGAGAACCCAACGAAGCAAGATGCATAACTGAGACACGTGGGCACTCAGGTGTTTTTAAGATCTTAATGAAAACGTACGTAGACATTGTATCTCACCCGTGTTATCTCCGTAGGAAAGACGGTCTAAAGCAAGCTAAAAAACCTCTTTATATGTCCTCTTCCAAGAAAGCTTCCCTGATGTATGGATTTTCCTCGTTGTTATGGGCTTTACTGTAAGGGCCTAGGGGATGACTTACCCTAAGAAGAGAAATAACACTTTATAGTAGGAACTACAAGCACGGTAAAACAGAGTCCTTGTCTGATTAAGACTTTTATTTATTTTTTCACCAGTTATATGCAAAGTAAGAATGATCTCAGTTTGGTTTTCCACTGCCCACACTTGAAAACTTGATTGTTTAAAACCATCAGGTGACACTATTGAAAAACTAATGGAAGCAAGCAGAGAATCAAAAGTTATATTTTCAGTCATCCAAAAGATTTCAAAGCCATGACTTTCTAATAAAGCTAATCTTCAGTGGTCATTGAGCAACAGTTATTTCAAGGTAACTGAAATTCAGGTAGAGTGATCTGGTGAATTTAAAAATAACATTTAATGGTATAAAAGATTTTAGAGATTTTTTTTTTTCCAGTTCTGTACTACCACAGAGCAGTGTTTATGTTTATCTGCCCAGTGCAGTGCCACATATATATTTTACTTCTTTTCTGGTGAAGCAACAGTATAAAGTCCATGACAAATTCTATGGCAAATTGAGTATCAGTTCTATTACTTCAGTTTAACAATCCACTAATCCTAAACCCTGAAGTGCTAAAAAACAGACTAAGCACAACACAGAGCCTGAGAAACAATTGGATATCTATTCTGCAACTAACTGTAGTTTAAGCACTCTGGAATATGTGAAAAAGACAATCTTGGACATGTAAATCTGTGTGACAAATTTCATCAGCTTGTAGAGATGTATAGTAGTTAATTACACAATGTTAGACAAGTATTTTATTTAATATATTTATGCCCAGGAGGAGTACAGCAGATACCAGTTTCTTATATGTCTTTGTTTTCTGACATGATAATTTCTAGAAAGCATTGCTTCAGACTGCAGAGGAATTCTTAATAATTGAATAATATGTTGTAAATCGCCTTAAAATGAATCTATTCTAATAGGTTTACTGTTTTTTCTTGATAAAATTGGTCAATTTTATTAGGAAAAAAATATTGCACAAGTATAGTGATTGAATATGTGCAGAGGTTAATGTTCACAGGAGTAAAATGCATCTTAGTCCTCCCTATAACTATTTCCCTAATAAATGAGAAGTAAAAACTAAATAGTCAACATTGCAGTTATAAAAACCCTAGCAAGGTAATTTAATCATTAAGACAGATTGGCCACAAATTAAAGACGGATAAATACAAGAAAGCACTGACAATTTTCTCCTTTTACTCTGCTCACCAAGGCTTGCACACCCATGTGAGCTAAGGGAATGGGAACTGTTGTAGAAGTAGCCCTTTCACTGTGGGTTCATTTTTGTCTCTGCTTGTCTTTATTCGACCACCACCCTTTCAGGTGAAATGCTTCAAGGGACAGAGTTAAACACTGTTCTGATCTTAGCTGTAGTACAGCATTTGCTAACTGAGATGTTATGCCTGCAGAAACACCCTCCTGGTTACTCTCTAGCTGCCACACCGTCTGCCCTGTTTCACTGCTCCCTCTCTTTTTCTCAGCACTTGGCCCCTCATAGAAAGAAGAATATTATACCAAATATGACAACAGATGGAATTTCATTTTACCTACTGCTAATAGAAAGACTTTTAGAGAAGTTATTTTAACAACCTGCATATTCACATGGCAATACAGACTTAGCTGTAGAGTCCCATAATATAGTGAGTTGGTAGGGATCAAAGATCATCAAGTCCAACCTTTAGCCCTGCACAGGACCATCCCCAAGAGTCACACATTATGCCTGAGAGGATTGTGCAAATGCTTCTTGAACTCTGTCAGGCTTGGAGCTGTGACCAGTGACTTCACAATGTTGTGACTTAATAACCTGTGAAAGCTTTATTCTAGTATGGAGAGGATAACTCTACCACCTATAACAGAAACAGGTCAAGTAGGATGGAACAAGGAAGATGATCTTAAATACATTCCTTACAGAAGAAAGGGATAATGCTTTTTTAGTATTTAAGATAATCCAATTAAATACAACATGTAATGTATGAAGTGAATGTAAAATGGAAACAAACTTGATAGCAGGGAAAAGGTGCTTTTGGGGAGAATTAAGTGCTCTAGTAAGCAAGGAAAAGTGAAAATGACTATTATATGTACAAAAAGGAATAAAGATATAAGTTCTCAAAACTTTGGGAAAGTCATGAAATCAGGTCTTCTCAAAGCAGGTGAAAGACATTCATTTCTGAAAGAATACTTGGAACTACACTTTTTAGGTCTCACAGGATAGAAACAATAGTCTTTCAATTCCTCAAAACCAAAAAAAGCCACCATGGAGACATGTTAAAAACTGTGATGCATTTCTTTTGCTGTCCAATGACCATAATATGAACTGAAGTTGTTAACAGGGACTTATCTGGCTTCTCTTCTTCCTCTTCAAATCGGTCTACCTTCTCTTGAGCCTCCATTAAAAAAGCGGTTCATAGTCTTCATGTGCTCTCAGATGCACAGAAAATTAGATAAAAGTATTATCTGAAAGCAACCTTAGATAAGGCCTGTGATCTTTGTATTTCAGTTTTAAGGCAGCAACATAAGTGAAATATAATTTAAGGGACATTGGATAACTGCTTGGAGATGAACAAATAAATTTTATAAAATCCACTATAGACCATACTGTAAGTTAGAGTATCTATATGGTAAATAAAATCCCAAGGAAAGAATCAAGAAACCTCAAAACAGTAAGTTTTCTATATTTTCTGAAGCACAGACTATGTAATAATAAATTATGAAATAAATCTATCTGCTGGCTCTATTTAGGGCAATGTACTATTCTATTAATGAAAATATTGAGTCTTTGGAGACACCATTTCTCCTTCCTTCCACTCTCAGGTTCCACAAAGGTTCTCACCAGCAGGCACACAGTTGTCACAAATACTGATTTAGGATGGTGCTAACAATGTCACTTTTCAGGAAGAGCTTGATCTACAAAGTATAGATATATGATACAATGTATAATCACTAGTAAGCAAATAATTTGCTATTTTTTATCAATGCTATGTTTTTCTGTTCTTTTAGCTTTCTATTTTATATACTGTGTGTGCAATATCTGTATCCATCCACGCTCATGACATCTTGTCAGTATTGCTTTATTCTTGACTTACTCCTTACCACACGTAAATAAGACTTTTTTAAAAAAATAAAGACACATAAAGAACTTGGAGGACCTATTTTCTTTGTCACTGTGCACATCACTCTGACCTGCAACTTTGTTGTCCCTAACTGCGTTCATGTCTCAGGCTAAGAAACATTTTCAGAATAAGCCAGTGTAGAGGAAGAAATGGTAAGTGGCAGATGATCAACTAGTTATATTTGGTTTGGTGTCATGGGGAATCCATTATGGAAGAACTCAATCAAAAGGAAATTCATCAGATGCAGTTTTTTGATTAAACTAACACTAGAGAGAACCTGATTTTCAGCACATGGAAAAATAGTAAGATTAGTTATGCCAAAAGTAATTATGCCAGGTGGAACTACTAGATGCAGTTTTACACATTTCTTTTACTTCAATATATAGTCAAACATCTTTTGGAAAAGATTTCCTAGGTTTTTTAAGGTATCACCAGTAAAATTACCCTCCTTCTTTGTTTAATGCCTTACATTTGAAGTTGCTTGTTCACAGGTTTTAATGATATAAGCAAATAAAATACCATACAGGTAAAAATGTTAAAATATTCCTTAGATGATTCAACCAAATTCAGAAAACAGAATCTGGGGAAAAAATAAAATGATAATAGTACTCTTTGGGGAAAACATGTAATTGAATTACCTACTGGGATACTCAATTAGTAATTTTAAACTTGCCAACTACCTTCTGTGCAGTTCCCATTCATACAGCTAAGTGTTAAAAATTAGCTTCTCTTCCTCAGCCTTCCCTATTGAGAACCCTCTTACTCCAAGTTTTTTTGGCCACATAGGAAGTAACATTTATTTGTTCACCTGTTCAAAGCCTCTCTAAACTAAAAAATAATAAAACATTCAACCTACTAAAAACATTTTTTATATATGCACTATTTGGTCCAGATTTTCTTGGCTGAGAAGGACACAGACCTCCTTGGAATCCACCTGCTGTGACAGTCACGATCTCAGTGACATGACAGAGAAGCCCCCATGTGGCTCTGTAGCCCCAGTTACAGCCAGAGTTTTCATTGTATTAAGGGCATAACTGCAGCCAACATGATTGGCACTGAAACAGTTAATCGTTCTCCCAGGCTACTTGTTTTCAGTTAACATATTTCAAAGGATGCAGGCAGATGGCATCACTTGCAAAGCTATTGTTTTAATTTGTTAAGAGGCAGAGCAGCACCTGGAAAGCACTCAGAAGTTACCATTAAAAAGGATAAATGTAGAGGGTGTATGTTTGACAGAAATAAGTTTAATTCTTCAACAAATAAAATATTGGGATTTTTAAAAGACTGCTGAGATGTCTGAATCTGTGTAGAAACTTCAAACATCAATTTTCCTTAAAATCATATTGCTAAAGCCTGCATTGCAAGTCTTGCCAAGGTCAGACAGCAGGTATCTGAAGTAAACAACAATGTAATAACAATTCTGTACCTTATAAAAAGCATGAGAGTCTGTGTTTAGCCTAAATAGGCTGTCTTATTTCTTCTATGCTGGTTTCTTAATTATTCAAGTGCCTCAACAACAACAAAAAATTATTAGCAAAGTATTTCTTCTGTAGTGAAGGAGACATCCTAATATGTAATGCTTTGTTGTTGGCTGGACTTCGCGAACGAAGATCTTGGGATAAGCCTGCGCAATGGATTTTTTAAGTGAGGCACAGGGTGCGCAGAACTGGCCCCACTCCCTTTACTCCTGAGGCTCATCTTGCCACGGCCGAGCAGCTCGGACGGCGACAGTGAGTTCCTCCAGGATTCGAACCAGAGTCCTCAGAGGAGGAGCCGGGTCCACAGGCGGGGGCCTACGCCACTCGGCCAACGCCCGCCGCCTCTCAAGTGTAAATGTAATGCTTTAATACTCATCTGAATTAAGATTCAGCTTTGCATGTTGAATGCTATCAGAACTGTTTCTATCTTGCTCCTTTAAATAATTTTCTCACAGATCAGTTCATAATATATATGTCCATAATAATGTTCATTTAATATATGGACATTCTCCTATATTTACAGACATATTTTGAGAGACTAGATGTGTCTTCTCATCCTTAGTTCCATGGTGCAATTGTGTATTGCTGCAAAGTACAGAAGTAAAAATAGCAACACAATCAAAAAGGACACCTCTGCTAAGGTACTAATAGGATGCAAACGCAGATCACTACAAAATTATTTCACCTCTTTTTTGTGCCACATAAAGCCTCAGGATTCTTTCTCTGTAGTTGATGCATTTGAGAACTATTGTTTCTTGCAGATGTGACCCAGCTTTCTTGACATGAAGCAGAAGGCTCCTTAAATTTAGCACAGTAGCATTACTGAGCTACATTACTTCTTTTGAATGAGAAATAGACAAAGACAAGAAGAGGCAGAAATTATTGGAAGAAATGAAATATGCAAAAGAAAGAAAAATCACAATTTAAAAAAAAAATCCAAAACTTGGAAGAGGAAAAAAAAAAGGGGGGGGGGAAGGTGTGCAGTAATAAGGACAGTAGTGGTATTCTGAGATCACACCTGTGCAGATGTATGTAGAAAAGATGTTGTATATATCATGGATGAGATATCATAGAAAAGGAGACAAGAAAGAATCTTACTGCAGAAAGAGACAAGTGCACAGTTTTCTGCCATTTTCAGTGATTCCTTGCTGATGACACACTAGTGAATTGGTAATTTTTATGTGCTGTTTGAAGCAGTAAGAAGAAATGGCTGGCTGTATCTAACTCAGTTGTATGCATTGCGCCTACTTAATTACAAGCCATAGAATCAATGGAAGTAAAAATGACCCCATGCCTTGTTGCTTGAGCCCCCAGTGATTCACATAAACTGAACATTTGTGTGCTCCTGTATTGCAAGGAAATAAGAATTTTCAATGAAATGGTTATATTGTAGCCAGGGCACTGAGACTTTATGCAACATGAGATTGGATTCAAGATTACAGATCTTCAGATTACTGTTTCACACTGTTTGCTCTTTTTTCTTGAAGCATTTTGGGTCTACACTAATAGAAGAGAAAAAAAAATACACCCCAAACACATCTCCTATATTAGAACTCATTAAAAAAAAAATCGGATGAAGAAGTAATTAAAATGTGTCTTTGTCCATTACACACTTGATCAGATTTCAAGTGGGAGCACTCCTCACAGGCAATAATGAATCATCTATAAAGAACCTGAAGCTAAATTTTAGACCGACTAATATCGCAGAGGGTAATTCATGTGAGATTTAGGGACACCAAGGTTAGAAGTCTCCATCTCAATTCAGAACAGAAACCCAACCTGACTCTGAAAAAGTGGGTATTTCACCCACTGTCCTACTAAGTCATTTACAATTTCTGTCCCTACCAATGATCTTTTAATTTTTTATAAAAATTTAAATAACTTCCTTAGACACGGAGGTAGAGTTACTTAAAATGAGAATTGGGTTAAATCCAAGGCATAAAGGGATTTAAACTTTATTTTCTTTCATCCCCAAAGTATTTCTTTATCAATAACCACTGTGCTAATTTCTGCTTTAACTTCTTTCTTCGTATCTCTCTTTTCCTCTATCTGGGCATACAAAACATGTTGAAGTACTGATAGTACTTCAGAAGAAATAACTTAGACTAATCAGAATTTTCTGCCTGGTCTGTTTGCCTGGATAGTTATCAGACTCCCATAAACAGTCAAATACACTCTTTTCATATGTTCATGCATATATCATGGAGATATAAATAAACATGATGTCACTCATGCAAGAATATAGCATGAATGAGATCATTATAAGGAAAATTTAATCTCTCTATGTCCTGTCTTCTTCCACAAATATACACATATTAAAACATAGACCAGCAGTGCAGGTAGTAGAAGCACACAGCAGACATCACAGCAAAACCAGACTGGTGGAATATAATTGACTGAAGAAAAAAAAAAAATCCACCGAAGTAAAAGTCTGTGCTCCACATTCAGACTCTGCATTGAAGTGTCGAGAGCTATGTTAATATCACCACTGATTTGTCACGTTTGTCATTGTTTGATGTTAAGTATGCAAAATGCTTTTACATGAGCCAAAACTAAACTAAATGCATTGGTCTCAGATGCAGTACTGATCTACTCTAGTACTAAAAATTATACATAAATATTGCATATTGAAAAAAAAGTACTCTAATTTCACAAAAGAAACATTTCATTTGTTGTAATAAATTACTAAGCTGACAGATTGCAGACAGTGTCATATTTACAGTATTTCAAGGTTCATCTTTTTTCTTGTTCTTCTGTGTTGTTTTGACAGTGAGAGATAATTCTTGCTTTTTTTCTCATCTGTCTGTAATGGCAGTGCAGTAAATGAAATCCACGATTATTTTAACCAATCAGAAACCCTGATTAGTTGTAGTGTAATTAAGGAATAATGAATGGGGAAGTAACTAATTTCCTCTACCTCGTTTATTTTTATAATTAAAATGCATACTGCACATCAATCAAATAATCTGCATTATTAAAAACTGCAGACTTTTGTTGGAACCCATGTGATGCTTTGTTGGCAGGAGAATTTATCAAGTTTTATGGCCAGCTGTCAAGAAATCATAAGGTACTAACATTAAGCTATCTATCTGATAAATATCCTCAAAGAAAGATGGAAAATAATCAGCCGTAGCTATTACAAGAATGCCGAAACAACATGCGGTGTCTCCACGAAGTGTAGAAGAGCATCAGGCCGTGATGCTAAGATAATTATTAGGTTGTCAGACTACAACTAAGGCCTAATTATTCTTCCAAGCTCTTCAACATCTACAATTTATTCTGTAGTGTCACATGTACTGCTGTAAGTCTTGATCTGGAGTGAAATGGTAGAATAAACTAAGTGCTGAATAAACTAAGGTCTGAATAAACTAGAGGTGAAAACCACTATAAAGAAGATGGATAAACACGACTTTCCACATTATTAAGTTCAGAAGCAACAGACAAAACATACTTTGAGGGCTTAAATCTTATGCAAAAAATGCATAAGTAAGGAGTTATTAAGTAAGACACTTCAGGAAACTTCAAAATGTAGGGATTTGTTTTTGAAAACTTTCAGCTTTTTAGGGAAAAAAATTTCCAAAATACAAAATATAATTTTAACAAAAATGCCCACGTAGAATATTTCCTTGATGTTACATAATCAAGGGAGCTGAGATTTATAGCCTGCTCCTATTCACTGTATTACACATTCAAGGAAGACCAACACCTTCCTTAGTAAATAAAACTGACAAGGCCATGAAGTATTATGTCAGGCAATATGCAAACAGTGTTTCTGTTTTTCAGTGAGAAGGAGCGCAGGAGCCAGGCAACAACTACGATGTCAACATTGTCAATGTTCCTGACTTTAAAGCTGTCCATTTTCATGCTTTTGTCTGTGGAATATTTTGTTTCAACTACTTTTTTTTTTTTTCCCCTGTACATTTTTCTCCAGGAAAGCAAATTCTGTTTGCAAAGTTATTTATTCTCAGGATTTCACAAAGTAATTCTCTTTTCGGTTGCCTGTGTAATAAAGTTGGACCATCAGATCTGTACCTTTACTTGATATTACTAGATAACATTCAAACCACCCTGGTTTTAAGATTCCATTTTTTTAAATTTCTTTTTTTAAAAAGTATCTCATTATGCCAAGAGTTATTGCTGCAATTGGGTGACTTAACTTTGACAGGGGAGTAAAAATTTCAAATCTAGAAATTGTCACATACAATGGAAATAGAGGGCACCAGGACTAGATGCCTAATATCAAAAATAAGCCAAGACACATAAAATTAATTTATATTACTAACAGTGTTAATGCTGACTAGTCTCATATATTATGTAAATAAATGAGTAAATTGAAGCAAAACAATAAATCAGAAAACAACTACTGTTACCAAAGTATGGCCATATATTTCTATCTTATTTATCCCCTTTATCAATCTACCATGATATCAAGTATTTCTTGGAACTGTTAAATTGTATCTGAGGCAGAAATAAACATTTTTCTTGTAATTTGGAATTAACTAGACAAGAAAGCCCCATGTTATAATTCTAAGATAAATCCACAAAAGTTTGAAAAGTCTAGTCTTCACAGAGGAAAAAGCACCATGATATAAAGCAAACTCCAGGAGAAGCTGTGAGAGGAAGATTCTTTTTCTGCCAGGAGGTCTGTCTTATAGTAGGATCTAATGAGCATCTCATAACTCATAACAGGGGTAAGTCTACCTGTGTATAGGTATATAGGTAAGACATAAGCAAGATATATTTGATAGCTTCCAAAGAATAAGGTTTTCACTTTACACTAGACATAAAAAGCATAATTTCTTACTTTGCATTGTTTCTCATCCAGGTTCAGTCTCTATACAATGCTTTAACTCCCCAAAAAAATCTGAGCTTAGCTCCTACTTAAGAGTTAGAATGCAACTGAAGGAAGTTATGGCTTTAAATTTAAAATATCAAGACATGAAAATGAGAACCCTAATTTAATCATCTCAAAGATGACAACAATAATAATGGCTTAAGTATGTATGTATTTTCACATGGTAAATAAAAAATTCCTATGCAGATATTTCATAGTGGTGACATTTACAATACCTTCTATCTAGGGACGGTTTCCATTGGCCTATATGAAAAATAACAATAGAATCAACCTTTGTTTCAGTCCATCTTTTTCACTGCACTGTTTACAATGTAAAGAAAATAAGGATATGGTGATACAAATATGCCACATTATATTTGCATATTGAAGATAAAGATAAAAGGAAAAATAAAATAGAAAAATCCCATGCTTTTGCATTATACCTGGCAACTGGTTTAATCCACAATTACCACATTAACTCAAACTTTGAAATCTTGAAGTGTCTTTATATTTCATGACAAAAATCACTCTGCTGTAAAATTAGTTGGTAATAGTTACAACTGTGGTTATGGTTTCAATGACAATCTTTGCTTTGCTTGCAAAAAATGCCCATAAGTGACAAGTTCCCTAGTGTTAGTCTGCTGAGCTTGAAAGATGGGCTGCTGCATTCAGATTATAAACTAAGTTTGAATGTTTCTTAGACATAATCAAAATACCAGCATTTTTTAAATACTTTTTTCACTTGAAACAGGAGCTAAGAATGAAGGAGCATGACCTTGGATTCTGGTCTTTGTAAGTGATAAGTTTGAATATCCTTTCAAATTTCAATAATCCCTACATGCTTAAGGAGGAAAAACTTTGGAGAAAAATAAGATTACATGAGTTTAAAGTTTCCAAACACAGGAATACAGTATTGATCCTTAAAAATCATTATACTGTTGATGCAAGAGCAGGGGAAAAGAAGAAAATGTCTTTCTATTAATGCTTCAGGCAACTCTCACAAGGGACTTTTGAGTCCTAAATTTGCCGCAACACTCAGCAAATTAAAATACACACAACTTTAAGAGTTCTAATGTAGTACAAATTTGAAAAGCCATTTTGCACTGTTTGATTGTGAGTATATACCACTAAGTATCTGGGAAATCTAAATTAGGTTTGAAATCTGCATACACTTTTGAGATCATTGACACTGTTTCTGGGGAGATCCTTATATAATACTTTTAAAGCAGAAAAAAGTGTTATATGAGAGTCAAATGTATGAAATGGCTTTACTCATTTACTCTAAGTGATCATACTTTAACCTTATTCCATGCTCAACAGGACAACACAGCAAAATTATTTCAATCACAGTTCTGTTTCTAATGTCTGATTTAAACAACAAACTCCCTCTATAGTATTCAAACTCTAGAAAATGTTTTTATGGGTGGGTGAAAAGTTGGAAGGGTTAAAAACACTACTTGACACTGTTCAGTGTGACTGTGTTTGTTTAGAAGCAAAGTGGAAAACCAGTGTTAACTGGTGCTTTCAATTCAGAATTTTTCACTATCAGTGGCTTTCCTTAGAAAAATGCTCTTTAACTGAGTGACACTATTATCTCTCCTTAGTGACAGGAGCTGCTGGAGATTCTTTAAATTCACCTATAACAAAACTAATTCACTTGAACAACACTATTTCTTATGCCGGTTTCCTCTGTATCTAGGTTGAATGTGAAGTTGATAGCAAACAACGTTCATTTTTTTCTATTTCCATAAGTCTAAGGTCTTTGCATTAAAAACAAACAAAAAAAAACAAAAAAAAACCCGCAACAACAACAACAAAAAACTATTCCTCTATCCATTCACGTTTTAGCTGTAGTATATATGAACTAGGAATGGTTTATGATTAGGAGAGTTTAGTGCTAGTGAGGTTTATGACAGTTTTATTCGAAGCCTTTAATAAGATTCAGTGTTTGTCAGCAGCTGGAACAGTGAGCAATCTGAAGGCCACTCAACAAAAACACAGTGGTAGGTGAGAAAAGCCAGATCATTCCCCAAAATGTGAAGTAAATGTAAATCTTAAGAGCACTGGATAAACGTTTACAATCACATTCAAAATTTCACTTCTTATCCTATCACATAGACTGTTTCAAATTACTCTTCCTGAGTGATCACAGTCCTTCAGTATAAATAATAATGTGGCAGCACCAGAAAAAGAAATTATATTGGTACTTGCAGAGTATTCACAACTATAAAACATATCCTGTTTTTCCCTTCTCAGTGTGGCTACCAGTCTGAGTTTCTCCTGGGTGACAACTACAGGAGGACAAAAGTATTGATGTTTTCCTTCCTGGTGGAAATGGCTCCATCTTCCTGTTAGACACTCAAGCTGTCAGTCAGGGGAAAAATAAATAAATAAATAAAAAGTCATAAGGCTCTTGACTTGCAAATAATCTGTCACAGCAGGTCAGGGTCAGATAACTTTGCTCATCAAAAGAAAACACAAGCCTCAAAAGACAGGGAGAGACAGATTTGGTTTCTGCAAATGTCCAGTCCGTCTGCTCAGCCAGATGGTCAATTGAATCACAAGAGAAAGGTGTGACAGTCACAGAGAAACCTGAGACTTTCCTGCTTTATCATGTTCTAGCCAAAAATAATAATTAAACAGCAGCCAACAGAATCCTAAAGGCTTTGCGTACTAGCATACCGAGCTTTCCTGTAATCCCTGTGATATCTTCAGGAACAAGGGGTGGCGTGAATCATTATTTGGATTTGATAACATGACCCATAAAAACATTAGGGGATAATGGGCAAGGCTGCACTCTGCAAATCGAATCACACCATGACTCATCATTAACCTAAGTGAGCTATTGCTTTATTGAAGTAGCCCTGTGAATGAATAGGTCACAGTCTATTTAAAAGCTGAGAGATTTGTTAATGCTCCAAAGGTCTTATATTCTATAAGTGCAAAGAACCCAAGTACAACTGAGATTCTGTCTGCTCTTAAAGGATAAGTAGCAAAGAAGGGAAAACCTGAGATTTAAACAAGAGTAATTTTAAAACACTACATTGAAATATAGTTATTTACACATATGTAGGCAGGTATTTTTATGTGTCTCAATTTTAGTTTTGTCTTAAAAAAGGAAAAAAATAATCATAATTTCCTTTTTTTTTTTTTTTTAAATTCTCACAAACTTTTCTACTACAGGGAGCTAAGACTTTGGTCCTGTGTGAAAATTAATGCACTTTCAGATAATCTGAATCAGCACTACACAACAAATTAACATTGCACTTCAGAAAAAAGCTTCAGAAATCAGCATAGAAAATTTTCAACATAAAGCAAATTAAGTGCTAATTTAGGAACTCTGGATTTTGCATAGTCCAGGTCTTAATACCAGTTCTTTACTGTTCAATTAGATAATAGGTCTGAGCTTCAAAGCCAGTTAAGACAAATCTTTCAAAGACTCCCATTCCCCTCCTTTTTTCACTGCATTCTGACAGCTTTATTTAATTATGATGCAACAAGGAATTATGGACATCATCCTTTGAGACTGCTGAATCATAAATAAAGAAGGAATTATTTTCCTCTTAAATATTTCTGAAATAAAATTTAAATCAACAATTACATATTTCTTAGGAAAAAAAATTGTCTTTATGGCTATAAAGCTTATAGCAATTCTTTGTAAAAAATGGGAGTAAATAAATGAGCCTATTCAGCAAATCATTACAGGCTAACAAATTCATTTTGGTTGTCAAAGATAGAAATGGGTTTAGCAGTTGAGAGGAAGTGATCTTTTCCGAAACCACATAGGTAATTTGGGAGGAACATCTGCAGCAGTACCTGCTAAATAATGAGAAATTGGTAATCACCTGAAGACACTTATTTCTTTCTAACAAGGACAGATTATTAGCTTCCACTTTCTTCACTTTCACCTTGAAAAATTAAAAAATATCTGTGACTACTTTTCACACGACTTTGTTAAATCGCTGTTCTAAGGATATGTAACGTTTTAAGTTGTGTCTTCTTGCACTTTTTGTCAGTTCTAAGATATCCACATATAATAACTTTGGTTGCATTTCTAAAGGTTTACCAGAGTAAGTTACTAAATATATCTATACACACTGTTTCGCTGTTTTCTTTGTAGGGACACACTTTGCTCTTCACACTCAAATTGTAAACTCATTTCCTTTACACTTCACGATCCTCTGACACGACTGCTGGACTGAAATTCACTTCGCCATACTGCTTTTACTGACAAGAGCCATGTATCAGAGTATTCAATTTTTTTTTTCTCCAGACATGGCTTCAAGAAGGATATTAGCATTCATGTTTAAACAATTCAGTTCACTCTATAACCTTGGGAACCAAATCCAGTGAAATACCTTTCCTGTGCAGAATAAAAAAGTCCCCATGAACTACATACACCTTTTGCAGAATGTTAGGCACTTGAGTTGGCTACTGTATCAGACCATCCTCTAACTTTGAAGTCTGACTTACACCTGTATTTCTGGAACCTCACTGATGACATCTATGATTGCCTATAAAGTTTAGATAGCATACCAATTTTCATAGGTACAAGTTGTTTACCCTTAAACTGTTATGACTGTATGCAAATCACTGATGACTTGATCTTCTTGATTTCTATTTGATCTAGTAATTGAATAAAAATTCATTCTCTCAGTGTAAAAGGGCAACTAATAAATTAGAGAAGAGCATATAGAAATCAACACCACTGCTAATGGTAAGACTTTGGAATACAAGACATAAAAGCTGCAATGTATTCTTTGATCACCTGTCACAGCCAAACAAATGGCACTGACATTTAATGCTGAGATTAGCTCAATTGGTTAGATCATGGTGATAATAACACCAATGCCCATGAGTTCGATTCCCATATAGCCCATCCTCTTACAAGTTGGACTTGGCGATTCTTGTGGGTTTCTTCCAACTCAGAATAGTCTGTGAAATCTTAATTTTATTTTGAGATGCACACTGTAAAAACAATAGTTACGTTGACCTGAAAAGTTCATTCTTGTCTCCTGGACTATCTGGATGAACTTTCAGAATCCAACATTAACAATTTTTATTTTTTTTAAAATTGATATCAGTTTTTGAAATGGATAGAATTAGTCTTACCTCCTAGCACTGAAAGCATATACTACACTAACAGAAGATATAGGGAATGAAAGATATAGGGAATGAATAGCAATATTTCATAAAAACATAAGATGGTTAGGATTGAAAGGGATCCTAAAGATGATCTAGATCCAAACCCTCTGCCATGGGCAAGGGTGTCACCCACTAGAACATGTTGCTCAAAGCCCCATCCAACCTAACTTTGAGTGCTTCCAGGGATGGAACATCTACATCTTCTCTGGACATCCTGTGTCAGTGTCTCACTATTCAATGAGTAACAAATTTCTTTATAACATATAATCTAAATCTCTCTTCTTTTAGTTTAAAAACATTCTACCTTGCTCTATCAATATCTGCACATGTGAAAAGTCACTCTCCCTCTTTTCTATAAGGCCCCTTTAAGTACTGAAAATGTCACCACGGAAGCTGAACAGGCTTCTTCAGGCTGAACAGCCCAACTCTCAGCCTGTCTTGATAGGAGAGATGCTCAAGCTCTCTGATCATCTTGGTGGTTTTCCTCTGGACCTGGTCCAACAGGTCTCTATACACTTTCTGCACTGAGAACACCACAGCTGGACACAGTACTCCAAGAGGGTTCTCACAAAAGCAAACTTGAGGGGGACAATCACCTCCCTCAACCCGCTGGCCAAAATTCTTTTTGATGCGGTTGATACAGTTGGCTTTCTGGGCTTGAAGTGGGCACTGCCATGTCATGTTGAATTTTTCACTTACCAAAAGCCTCAGGTCTCTCTCTGCAAGGCTGCTTTCAGGGAGTTCATCTGCCAGTCTGTTCTTGTGTTTGGGATTGCCCCAAACCGGATGCAGCAGCTTGTTCTTGGACTTGTTGAAGCTCATAAGGTTCTCCTGGACCCACTTCTTGAGCTTGTCCAGGTCTGCCTAGATGGCATCCTCTACTTCAGGTGTGTCAATCACACCACTCAGGTTGGTGTCATCTACAAATCTGTTGAGCATGCACTCAATATCACTGTTTATGTCATTAATCAAGACATTAAAGAGTGCCAATTCCAAGAAAGAGCTCCAAGTGACATCACTCGTCACCAGACTCTACCTGGACACAGACTCATTAACCCTCAACTCTCTGGTTGTGTCCATCCAGACAATTCCTTATCCACCTTTCAAGGTTATAGCTATCTAAACTGGAGATAAGGATGTCATTTGACCAGATGAGTTCAGCCAGTCTTCCATATTCCACTGATGCAGGCAGTCCATCATAGAAGGCCACCAGACTGGTAAGGTACAATTTGCCCTTCATGAAGTCTTGCTGTCTGTAATGCGTCATTTTTTATATGGCATGTTTTCTATAGACCTCACTCCTGTTACATCTGTTTACATACAATGGAAAGTGCAGTGAAAAACAACCTTTGGCCAACTTTGCAGATGATTAGAGTACCTAGTTTTCATGTGTTATCAAAATTCAACTAGCTACATAGGTAAAAATCTAAGTTTTGAGACACAAAGACATAGTATGAAAGATTTTTGAATTTGCAAATAATAAAATGCATTTTTATTAAGTGGCATGTGGTTGAAGGTGCTCATCTTTTAAACACGGAAAGACATTTGACACACTTTTCAGGTACAGCTATCAGAAAAATACAGGCACTCTTCTTTCTGCCTAGTTTGGGTGGCTATTGCAGATCTTATGCATTGAAATGTGATATTTTTTATGAAAATACTTATTAAATGAAGTCCCTGAATTATTGTGTGGTTTTGAGTCACACTGTGGCCTTCTTTTGTTGCACATAGAAATCTGTTTTCTCATTCATCTGTACGCTTATGTGTGAAAATACTTCTGATCATGAGCCAAAGCCAGAGGTTTAGACTCTAAGTAGGTTAGCTGATGTTTATGAGGGGTTAGAGAGAGAAAATTCATGGTGGGAAGGTCAAATGTTTGACCTAATATATAGATTACAAATTAAGAATGCAAAAAACCAGGTAGTAAGAGAGTGACAGTCTGGTATGAAACAAATGACCCAAGGCCATACCTGACATTTTAGGTGAATCTCTGAAAGTTCACATGTAACTATTAATTAGTACTTAATTAATTCTTCATTTTTTTACATATCAGACCAATCAAGTGAAGATGTCAGACAGCAAAAATTTTAGAGAATCCATTCTGACAAAGACTGCCACCTGAAGGAAGGGGGTTAGACTCAAGCTGCTCTGCTGGCTGCTGGTGCATTTCCAAGGAAATCCACAGTGCAGTTTCAGGACTTCCCTGAGTCTTACGAACAGCAGCTCCCAAAAGAAACACTACTAGAAGGTATGTAATGAGCAGGGTAGCCACATGGTAGCCATACTCTCTGCCTGGCCAAAGGCCTGCTATTTTCCAATAAGAGAACAACACAATCTTTGTGACTGAGAGAGTCTCCAGTCAAGGTTAAGCCAGTTTTATTCCTACTCTATGCTCACAAAGAGGCTAGGATTAACATAAGCTGAAGCATATTTCTACAGGAATAAATAATTACTACTGGAATGCAACATGAAAGATGCTGATGAATCAAGTCTGTCATGCCTGTTCATTGAACTGTCTCTTCAGTGAATCATCCAGCTTTATTTCTCTGACAAAGACCAGAACCAGGGCTATTTTCATCAATGACAGAAAATTTGAAGCAAAGAGGCTTTATTTAATTTTAGCTATGTTTTATTTCTTTTCTACCTAAGTATTTTAAGCCAAGTACTATTATTTCCATATCTACAATCATTATTTTTTCTTATGTAGTTCAATCCATCAGATCATTAAAACATTATTCATGAAACTAATTTTAGTTTTTTGAAGGGTTTTGCTTCAGGTGAAGTAATTTTCAAGCCTCATCCCTATTCCCACAGAAGTCCCATTGTATTTCATGCTGTTGTCAAAATTTTCAATGGTTTATAAGACATAATGTACAAAACAGAATTGAAAAAATAAACTGCTTCCATGGGTAAAGGCATTGTATAGTGTACCACCTTCAACTCTGCTACCAGAAGACAGATCTTTGGGGGGGGGCAGAAATAAAAAAATAAAAAAAATCTGTCATTTGGCAAGGACAGTGGGAGCTAAAGACAATAAGAACAATGGGAGTGTCTCCTTTGAAATAATGATTAAGGCATCTCAAAATTCAGTTTATAACTCAATTTTACTGTAGGTACTAAGAATCTATATACTGAGAGCAGAGAAGAAACACAATGCAAAGCAAAAAAAATGAAGCAAAATATTTGTTACAAGATTACAAAAAAAGATGTAGGTATAACAAGCTATGACAAAGTCTACTTGGTCTGTCAAGGAAAAGCAAACCCTTACTGCTGTTTAGCAAAGCAGTTATATCAGTGTCCCTTACAACAGGTTTCATTGAATAGAAGAAAACAAATCAGTCAAGATAAAACAATGAAGAATAATGAAATAATGAAAGAGGATACATTAAAACAAAGTACCTAAGACAGTATGTCTTACCCTTGTTTTATTTTACAACAATGTAGACTTTTAGATAATGAGAAATGATTAATATCTGGTACTACATCCATGGGAAAAAGATACTCTTTAGCAGACAGCTTCTCAAGCCCTTGCTGGTATACCTGGGAATTATCTTATAATATTAGACAGACTTTTAAGTGGCATCCTAAAAATGACAGACCTAACAATCTTTCTGAAATTTAGGTCTCTCAGCAGCAACTATTAATGAGACATGACAGAATCTGCACTCTTTTACCCTAGTTTCTATCTTAGGAAGTATGCTGTCAGGTTTACTCTGTGCAATATAATAGTATTACAATATAAAATAACACACATGTGAAAATATACCCCAACTTTATTTCCATTGCTATGAAACAATCACTTACGAGCATCAGACAGTTCCCAACTGTAGACCAGTAGGAGTGAGTATACTGAGAGAAAAGAATGTACCACAGCAGACCTTAGTCCTCCCTCACCATCAAAGACTTTTAGGAAAGCAAAATCTAGAATTGATAAAAGAGGGACCATCTCTCATATAAGATGTTATAATCCAGTCCCTTTAGTGAACAGTCAGTTCCCTAAGATAAACCAAAAATCACATGTTAATTTTCATAATGCAGTGTTATAAAACATTTCAGACAACATACCTTCTTAATAGCGTTTGTCTATTACTTTTAATAATACTATTATTGCCAACTCTATGTTGGCACCATAATCCCAAATTCATATCTTTGAGATACCTTCAACTCAATGTACTATACATCCTCAAATTTTGTTCACCTTTTAAAAAGTCTTATAAAAAACCTCTCCTCTTAAAGGATATGTATAAATACAGCCAAACTTGTGCATACCTAGAAATGGTTTAGATGGAGGCATTTTTATGAGTCATTTAAAAGCTAAACAGTATTTGGCTTCATATAATAATTTTCATATTCAAGATCCCCCAAAGTGCTTTGGAAATGAGAAACCTGGAAACCAACCAAGATACTGATGCTGTAGGTAAGTACATATTATTTAAAGGAGAACAGATAAATGCAGAAGTATTAGAGTTTCTTCTCTCAACAAATGAATTAAAAGCCATGGTTAACTTAAGAAAAATCAAAGACATTAAGACAATATTTAATCATCTTTAATTTTTTTTCTTGAGCTTAAAATGTGTCTGTTCTGCTTTGCAGCATACTGAAAAAGTATATCTTATAGTTTAAAAAAATGTAATTTAGATCTTGTAGAAATAATTTTCTTAATGTATTTACACTGAAATTGAATTATGTTTCTTTTCTAGACTTTCACAAGATTTTGAGTAACTCTAGCACAACTCTGGTCAATTTGTTTATATTTGACTTTGTATTTACAGTTTATCATAGAATCGTTATGTTTGGAAGAGACCTTTAAGATCATCAAGTCCAACCATTAACCTACTACTATTGTGTTCACCACATGTCTTTTGAACTCATCCAGGGATGACAGTTCCACCACTTCCCTGGATAGCCCATCTCAATGCCTGATCACCCTCTCAGTGAAGAAATTTTTCCTAGTATCCAATCTAAACTTCCCTTAGTGCAACTTGAGTCCATTTCATAATGTCCACTCTAGAAGAAGAGATCAACCTCCACCTTCCTAGCACCTCCTTTCAGATATTTTTAAAGGGTGATATGGTCCCCCTTCAGCCCCATTTTCTCCAGACTATACAAGCTCAGATCCCTTAGCACACCAGACCCTTCACTAGCCTTGTTGCTCTTCTCTGGACATACATATAGTTCAGTACATACACTCACACACTCATATCACTGTTTGTCAATATTATGAAAAATATTCAGAAAACAGTTTAGTATTCCTAAAAGACAGAAATACATATATATGACCATTTTTCAAAGCCTTATGATTGTGAATTGGACAACTGTGGTAACAATCAAATGCCAGTTATCACAAAAAGGTTTCACACAATACCCACATTTATACTATTAACTATGTTGTCTGATAATAAAGTATTAAAGAGGTAAAGGTTTTAATAAAGGTTTTAATAAAAGGTTTTAATAAAATTTGTATATTGTTACATAAAAATTGACACACATTATTAGAAATAGAACGCATGATGAAAATAGAGCTTTTGAAGTAATAATATCCAAACTTAAAATATATTCTGTTTCTTTGTTGTAACAGTTTCAGGTAATTATATTGTAGCTAGAAAAAAAAA
>VXAU01001341.1:350310-368395 GCA_013399695.1 Formicarius rufipectus | reverse complement strand
AAAAAAAAAAAAAAAAGCTGATATCTGTCTCAAACATTAGAAAATAGTTCATTTTTTTAATTGAAAGCATTCTTGAACACATTTTTTTCCCAAGAGAATACTGACTAAGTGGTCTAAGATTTGAGTCAAAAATCTTGAAATATTTGTAACTTCTTTCAACACTGCAGTTTCAAAAGTATTTTAAACCAGACTGACATAGTACTAGTGATATCAAAAGAAGTTTCCTCTGCTTGGGACAGAGTGGGTCGTAACCTCTCCTTACATTTATGTCACATGCACAAACAATAAGGACAACAAGAATCATGCTTACGTTGTTATCAAGCAAATAAAACAGGAAAATCAACAAAGAGTTGTGAAGCGGGCAGTTATTCTTTTCACTGGTACCCCACCACCACCACCACCACCATTAGTTTGCTAGTTTGTTTTTTTTTTGTTTCCTGATGTCTAATGCAATGCTTAGGCACAGTTGAAAGGAGATGTGAAAGTTTTGCATTATGCAAAAACATTAAAGGAAATTTTAAATTATTAAGAAATGCAGGTTTGTTCTGTTTCAGAACCTTAAACCTTTATAATAAAATTATGTCAGACTTGTTTTATGATAACAGAAAATGAAAGAACTTACAGGCAAGGTAGTAAAAGGTGTGAAAATATTAATCTATAATCCTATGAAACCTGTAATAGTTAAAATACACTGCTTAAACTCTGGTACCCGCTCCCAGGAGTGGGTAAGAATGGATGCCATAAAGATGTGAGAGAATGTATGTGCAACTCATTCTTTGAGAGGTAGCCTTTAAGCAACAAGAATAACAGACCAGATGATAGAGACAGACATTACTAGAGTGCCAAATAATGATAATATTGCATAAGTAATACTGAGAAACTGAAACCAGCAAGTAACTAAGAAGTATGAATGAGCTGTGGAAATTTGTTTGGGTGAAAAAGACAATATTTTACTTGGAACTTCTCTTATGTTCTAGCACTTTACCTATTCAAATAAATACCAGGGAGACTATTTTTAGGACAAAAATAAAACAATCAAACAGAAAAACTATGGGAAAAAATAAAAGAAATGGAAAGCAATGTAATTTAAAATACAGGAATATCCATCAGTTTTGTTTCATTTAGAAAGTTTTGGCTTTGATTGCGCTGTAACTGAAAAACATAAAAAAAACTTGACTAAGTCAAGATCATAGAGATGGAAAAGTAGAGCAAGAAATAATTTTTATTAAATGTGATGGCTAAGATAAAATTCTATTGTCATATATTCTTAATGATTTTAAAAAGTTTGAAGTTGAGATAAACCTGGAAGCAATGGTTGCAGGTAATTCTTAGCTGTATCCTTCCAGTGAAATATGTTTTATAAGTAAAATCATGCTGATTTGGGGAATTCACTGAGTCTGGAGATGAACAGTAAAGTACAAAACTCTACTAAGATTTCTATGACTAAAACCATCTAAATAAAGGCAAATAAATTTGTATCAGCAATATGCTACTGCTGAAGGAGGATGTCCTTCTTGATAACAGCAGTTAAAGAAGCAAGACTTATGTATCTCTGCAGAAAGAGATCATATTCTACTAAAAGTCTAGTCCAAGATGCATGTAAAAGCTCACAAGGGACTATACATCCATCACCTATCCTTTGTTTCTAAGGCAGAGAAGGTACAGCAGTTCTTGAGCAGACTTTGGATTTGTTTTATTACTCTCAGTAGAAATATGCCTTTCACTTCTGAAAATGGAAGGATAAATAGCTATCAGGGATAAAAATAAGCCAGCCACACCACTGTGAGTGTGTAGTAACCAGGCATAAATGGGTATACAAACAGAAAATTTAAACATAAATCTAACAGAGGAGGATTTCAGAAACTTTTTATTTGGGTAAACATCAATGCCTTTTTAAGCTGTCAAAACTATCATCCATTGTCAGAAAAATACCTTCTAACTCATCTTCTAAATCTCTTCCTCTGTATTCACTGCCACTTTCTTAGGAAGGTAAAAAGATATTTGTTTCCCCAAAAGAAAAAAATTAAAAGAGAGTATTCTGGGAATGAATTTTTTCTATCCTAGAAATGACAGAAATACTTAGAAGTATCATGATGCCATTCTGGTTAGAGATGTGAGGCAGACACAGTCCAATAATGTTTTACTGATTATAAAGAAAGCCCATGGAAAGAAAGCAATGGTAGATTTAGCAGACCTGACCATCAATGAATGAAATAGTGGTAACTTAAGCTCAATAGAGTGTATGTCTGTAGAGTGTATACCCACTGAAATTACTGCAGAGGAGGAGTACTCTTCCAGAAGACTGTTAAATCACACAGGAATTTGTTTCAGAATTGAATACTCACACAACAAATTTGACTTCTTCTGTTGTGATAATAAATGCTAATTGTATTTCCTGTTTTTTCTATCTCAATTTCAGCTAATTAAGTAACTCAAAAATTATATGCAAATTCATCTATTCAACATTAATCGTATAACAAAACAAGCTCAAAAGTCAAAACTTCAAATTTTAGAAGAGATCCAGTGAGAACACTTTGAAAACAAACAAAAAACCAAAACAAACAAAAAACCAATACAAAAACCAATAAAAACCAAAACCAAAAACATAATTTAGTATATGTGCATAGCTTCAAAAAATAAATAAATAAAAAAAACAACAAACAAGAAAGAGAAGTTTTCTAATTCCACTCTGACTTCAAAGATCAGCTTGAATCAGTAACAATGCTATAACACAACTCAATCAGAATTCAGATCTTTTCTTCTTTAGTGATCTGACATGATATTAATGGGTCACAAAATAATAATTTTCTATGCCAGACAAAATAAAAATCTAACATCTAAGTTACAGTTCTCTTCTGATTCTTGCATTACTACGATATGATCTTATACAGACCTTTAATAATATGTAAGCCATAAACATTTGTACTTTTTGTAGTGCTAATTAATACAGTGCACTATATAAATGCTTATCAAAAAGTGCTGCACTTATATTGTCAATAGAGAGCTACTGCTAGTAAAATTATGGTATTTCACCTACTCAGTAGTATATACATAATCATATTTCAATGAAGATGAATATTTTTCCTCTTTTATTTCTCTCCCTTAGGTCAGTAAGCCAATAGTATACACAGCATATGTCAAAATAAAAATATATTTTTTCAAATTCTCTGCGAAGTTATTTGCCCTCTCACCCCTTGAACTAAACATTCGAATTTGAATATTTGTTTCTTGTTACATCAGTAGTATCATGTCATATCTTAAAGTTGCAAAAAATGCTTTGAATTTTTCATGTTTCTTCAGGAACTTTCATCACAGACTATGCCAAATTGGAAGGTCCCCACCAGTATCATCGAGACCAACCCTTATACCTGCCCAGTACCATGCCTAAGAGTCACACCATGCGCCTGAGAGTATCCTCCAAATGCTTCTTGAACTCTGCCAGGCTTGGTGCTCTGACCACTTCCCTGGGGAGCCCGTTACAGTGCCCAACCACCCTCGGGGTGAAGAACCTTTCTAATATTTAACTTATATTGCTATAGACTGCTCTTGAGAAACATTTCTATTAGGAAATTGGAAATTGTATGCAAGCTAAGTTTTCACAGTCTTGTTTGCTGTGGCTTTTGTTTTGTTTTGTTTTGTTTTGTTTTGTTTTTTGTTTAGTTTTGTTTTGTTTTGGGTTTTTGTTGGTGTTTTTTTGTTTTGTTTTGTTTTGTTTGTTTTTGTTGGGTTTTTGTTGGGTTTTTGTTGGGTTTTTGGTTGGTTGGTTGGGGTTTTTTTGTGGGTTTTTGTTGTTGTTGTTTGTTGTTGGGTTTTTTTGGTTTTTTTTTGTTTTGTTTTTTTTTTGTGATTACATATACAATTAAAATAATAAACTACCTGAACGAGATTTCAGCAGCCTAGGAGCCTGGTACTGAATTTTCTGATCTAGATACTCAGTACTACGTTTGGTTATGAGTAGAGGTTACAATGTGATAATGCTTTCTTTAATAAAGAGCGTGCAATATATTTTTGCATATGAGATCAAAGATGACAACTTTCTGAAACAAAATTAACATTTTTAACAAAAAAGACAAAATTTGATAAATAATGTTTATTTGTCTTAAATAAATAACCTTCATTTAAAGTATTATAAAGAAACATTTGCAGTCACTCCAGGAATTTAATTTCTCTTAACATAGCAAATTTGCTTTCCACAGAAGGTATATTTCAAACAATAATTCTATCTTCTTGCCTTAGCCAAAGCCCATTCCTGATGACTTGTGACATAAAATAGTGATAAACTCTATGAAAGCCTGAAAAATATGTAAAGTGTAGGATTCTATGAAAAATTTATATTACACCAAGAACACATAATGATTACAAAGGATATCACTGATGTAGAAAAGCTGTATGAAATTATAGTAGTTAAGAAAATTCAATCACAAAGAAATTGGATGCACATTTAATAATAGCACTCATTAACTGAAGTGTCTGAGGAGTTAGGTCTCTGAAGCTGGAAATCCACACTTTGAACATGCCTAAACTTTTATTTAAAATTAAGCACAATAACACAGAAGTTTTTACTTTGGAAAAAAATCAACTTTGTTAACTTTTGCAGTATTCTCACAGCTGCTCTTTTTTGTATTCTTCCATTTAAACAGATTAGCATAATTAAATTAAAAAGTTGTCAAATAATTGTTTAAATTTTGGAGCCAATGTCACCACTTGTAGCCTCTAAGGGCTGGCAGATGCAGTAGCACAGTTTCTCTTTCATTTGGGGCACTTTGCCTACAATTATAAGAAGAAATGCTGCATGTTAGTTGTTTACATCAGAAAGTGACAGGCTCCACAGCAGAGGGATAAAATCATCCTTTTCAGTGCTCAGATTGATCAGCCTGGGGGCAACAGATGCTGTCATTTCAGCTGTTTGTTTTAAATGTGTGCTTTTCAGTACCTCAAGATGACATTTCTTCTTCTAGTAGAGCTCAAAGCTCACAAAGTCATCCTCCAATGTAAAGAATATAAATTCCTACCTGGTTCTAAGCTAAGTACCCATCAGCATCCTTCATCTGGAGGTACATGCTAGTGACTTAAATCTAAACCACAGTCAGTCTCTGTCTGGTTTTGGGTGTTGCAGTGTTATCTTGCACTATCTTTTCTAGCTAAAAGGGTGTGTGGGAATAAATATATAAAGCCTCTGATTATTTTTTCTACCAGAAGAAAATCTCTTTTATATGCAGTATTGGAATACACAGATCACTGCCTTATTTCATGTCCAAGCAAACACTATTATATTCCTGAAGGCTGTAGGAAAGGATACATTTTTCACCATCCAGCTTTCATCACTGCTAATAATCAGTTCATTTGCAAAGAATCTCCCCTGAGGAACATCTAGAATTAATTAGAACTGATTGAACAGCATAAACCATAATTTGTTGATGCTTTACCATATATGTCTTATCAGTTAGGTCCATAATAGTGGTAGAGCATGTTATTTGTTTGTAAATACCTGGACAGCTACCATTTTATTTATAAAAAATGTTGATAACTGCTAAAAGGCTCTTGAATTTCTGCATAAATTTTGATTAATTTTCATACATTATATAATATTCCTCATTCATTATTCCTCAACCACTATTTTCTTCTAGGAATTTAGACTAATGACTGAGCAAGTACAATACATGTGATTTAAGGGACAAATCACCTACCAGGAATACCGAACAAACAGTTAAAGACATAACCACATCAGAATTTCCCACAGAAACTTCTGGATGGTATTTTTGCATTGCACAGCCAAGATAAATTAGTGTTGCAGGTAACACACTGTCAGGTGCAATTCAGGAAACTCCAAGTATAGTTCATTCCTGTTATGTACTATAACATTTGTCAGTGTATCATGTACTGCATATATGAAGGGACTTTGTAGGGTAATAAATTTTGGAGCAACCAGTGTAATCATGAATAATGCTGTACAGGAATGCACAGTCTGATCTACCATAGATAAATAAATAGCTAATAATAGTGATAATGACAGTAGGCAGCTAGCAAAGGCATGTGGAAAAGGCAGTGCTGTTTCCACTATAGTAATAAGCACTTCTGTAAAATTCAGAACCTATTCATAAACAATGCTTGGCAGCCTTTAGACTAGCACAGATATTCAGAAATATTAAATATTAATATTTAGTTGTGCTGTTAGAGTTGTTCTCTGTCTTTCCTACAAGACAATGAGGATTACAGAAACCAGCTCATGAAGATTATTTTGTTGCACTCAAGATGCATAGCTATTCAAAACACAAGGGGTTGGTAACTGCCTGCAAACAGAGCAGCCTCCACTGGTAGATACAGCACGAAGATCTGCAGCATCATTCGTTTAATCAGACTTTTGTTTTCCCTCTTCACAGCCCCAGCCAGTACAGTGTGAGGGAGTGCATGAAAAACCATCTCCTCCCTCCTTCCCTGCCTCAAATCTCTCACTCCCTTTCTCTCACAGACCACAACATCCAGTAGGTTCTGAAAGAAACCACACTGATTCCGCTCGCTAAATATTGAAATAATAAATTTTGGGACTCATATAAGTTACAGCATCTGCTAGTTGGATTCAATGGACCAGAAAAGGATGGTGGTAACAATATCCTGACAGACCAGAGATTAATGTCATCGTGCTGTTTAAACTTCATCCATTCTATGTGCTTCAGAGGTTAAAAAAAAATTGCAAACTAAGACAGTAATATCAACTTACTGTGTTAAAGATACCTATTAGTCATGTCCAAGGCAAATAGGGATTTATGACTCAGACATAATTCTTCCAAATACGCCTGCTGTTCATAAAAGGCAGAGATATATGACTCAAAAATAACACTGAGACAGGAATAATTTTACACTTCACTTTGCAACATTGACTTTCCTCCAGAACTTATAGCAAAATCTCCACATTTTATGAATAGATTTCTGCCAATACTATAGATTTATTGCTACAGCTTCCAAATCAGGTGAATTTCTCAGTCAAACAGAAGAATAATTCAGATAGAGAAGAAATACACATGTAGATATTTGTTTTCTAAACAACTGTACATAAATTGCGTAGAATCATAAAATTGTTTAGGTTGAAAAATATCTTTAAGATCATTGAGTTAAACTGTTAACCCAGTACTACCAAGTTCACCACTAAACCATGTCTACATATCTTTAAAATATCTCCAGGCAGCCTGTTCCAGTGCTTGACCACCCTTTCAGTGAAGAAATTTTTTCCAGTATCCAATTTAAACTTCTCCTGGTGCAACTTGAGTCCATTTCCTCATGTTCTATTGCTTCTTACTTGGCAGAAGAGACCAACTCTCATCTGGCTACACCTTCCTTTCAGGTAGTTGTAGAGAGTGATGAGGTCTCCCCTGAGCCTCCTCTTCTTTCCAGGCTAAGCAGCCTCAGCTACTTCTCATAAGACCTGGTCTCCAGACCCTTTATCAGCTTCCTTGACCTTCTCTGGATACACTCCAGCACCTCATTGTGTTTCTTGGGCCCAAAACTTAACATAAGGTTTGAGATGCAACCTCATCAATGTCCAGTACAGGGGGATGATCACTGCCCTGGTCCTGCTGGCCATGATGTTGTTCACAGCATCTCATGAAGCCTGTGTTATGGCCTTATTTACAGTCTCTGTTGTAAAAATTCTATTCTGTAATTTAAGTACATTACCAGGACCTTTCCCTAAACAGTCTTCTAAATTCTATTTTGGTTCTCTCAGAGGAATGTGTATTTCAAGAGTAAAATAAGAAAAGGAGATGTAGGGAGAGATGCACAGCTGCTGTTTAGGTCTGAGGGGTAAAAAAACACGGATAAATGTTCTTTCACCAAAACTGTTGTAATCAGGACTCAGTACTTATGTCATCCCTATGGCAAACCCGACCATTGGAGACCTGGGCAGTACCGAGAGTGCAGAGTGGGGGACATCCTACATCAACCCTGGTCTGTTTCTCATGGCAACAATAAAACCTCTTCTGCAGTTCACTTACATTTATCTAAGTTCACACCTTTAAGAGGGGCTTTGCTCTTTTTTAGAAATCACAAGTTTGCAACAACTTCACGTTCAAATGAAGGTGTCTTTTGGTTTTAGATGCCAGAAATTATGAAGTTCATGAATCTGCTTTTTCCTCAAGAACTCTTTTCAGTCCCTCTTTTTAATTAGCATCAACAACTCATGAGGAGTAGTCCCCGAAACAATCAACTGTACCCATCTGACCTCTTCACTGTACAGTACACTTGATGAATTCAGTTAATGGCTATTGTGAGAATTAAAAAATATTACTATCTAATAAAATTTGGGAAAGTTTAATGTTATGTCCATAAATCAACACTATGTTATTGTTTATTTCTCCCTCTTGAACATCTGTTTTTCTTAAAAAACTTCACTTGTCCACTTCAGAAATATCATGGAAGTGACCTCACAGACCTGAGGAGAAAACAGATAATGTAATACCCAGAAAGATACCAGGATATGGCTTAGGGGCCAAATTTTGTGGGTTTGTATTTTCATATTTTTTAGGCAAGGAAATCTTTGAATGATGTACATTAGCACAGCTCCTAAAGCTTAGAGATAAATGAATAGCTGCACTTGCAAAAAATGTATCCTATGCATTGTTTAATATAAGGTGTTCCAGAAAAGACAGCTATTTCAGTGACCTAACACCAAACATAATCCTCATTTGTGACAATGTTTCAGAGGACACCAGTTTTCACCCACAATGAAGGTTAAAAATTGGTGAAAGGGCGGAGATCTGGCTTACAATCCGAAAGGAAAACACAGTTAGAGAGTTCACCATCACTGTACAGATTGACCAAAGTGCCATATTGATTTTCTTCCGTTGAAATCTACTGTTGTCTGTCAGCATAATTGGTGGCCAATGCTCTTTCACAAGCTCATATCTTGCACTTGGACCACTTGAAAACTATGTCTATGCTTAGAAAACAGCAGAATTGTAATGTTTGATGTGAGGTAAGTGTATACCAAAGCTGCCTGGCTTGCCTACTGAACACCATGGAGGTTGATATGTGATAGGAGAAGCACATGAATCTTCACTGCAGAGGTCCATGTCAGCAGCCTTGCTGGTGTTGGGTAGCCTGCACTGACCCTTTGGCCCTGCCCATCCAGGCACCAAATAAGAGAGAACCAGGACAGGGCTTGGCAGGGATTCCCCTCCATTTGGGAGCTGCTCCGGATTCCCAGCCTTCAGGTCCTGCCATGGGCTTTTCCACTCCTGTCTTATCCCACCACCCACCCCATCACCACCACCACTGCCTCCCCTGGCCATCACCAGACAACAGTGCCCGGGCAACACGCATGCTCAGCTCACTGGTGCACAGGGGGCAGCCACAAGTCCATGGTGGTCCGTGACATTCCTGGAGCAATTTTCTTTTCCCCATTAAATTTTATCTCATCTACTGCTTTGTACAAGTCAAAAACATCACATTTTTCATAACAAAGAAACAGCATTGAATCTGTGAGCCTTCTGTGGAGCTGGTACCTCTGCAATTTACTGCCTAGTGCTCATTTAAACATGTCCTCAGTAAGGCCAAAGGTTTAGCAGACACAACCAAGCCTGTGTTGACCTCTCATAATTTTGCAGGTGCAAACAAGGTGCACTCTTGTCTGTCATCTGACAGCCTCCTGACTGTGACTAGCATGGAGTCCAACCTACTTTCATAAAAAGTCAAATTTTAAATTCCCTCATCTACAATCAGTCGAAATAATGCAACACAACATTTGAATTTTTCTATTTGCTAACGTAGTCACACATTTGTCGTCACAGCATTAGCAGTCGCCAGAATTCAGTATCAGCTTTCCTTCAAAACTGATGAAAAATAAGCAGCATTCTGGGGTTCTGCCAATTTCTTTTTTAAAATAAAATAAACCCAAACAAACCTAAATGAAAACTCAAGATAAATTTTAGTTATATTTTCAGTAGATCATATGACACTTCAGGGCCTAAAAATAAATTAAAAGCCAGCAACACATTTTCCCAGAAAATAACTTACCTGAGAAACTGAAAATTTCCCAGAAACATGATTCCAGGAGGAGGGACTGTGGTTTAAATAAAATACAAGATTGACATTAATATCCTGGATAGAAATCAATGCTATTTTTTTGCAATCTTGTTATCTACAATCACCTTTTACAGTCAATAATGGAAATTACAAAAATCTCTTGGCTATTACTTATGTGAAGACTCATGGGAGGACACTCAAAGTTTTGCATATTTCCAGTAAAGTAGCTCAGAGTCTTTACTCTGTTTTTCAAGGCATATGAACTTAAAATGCCTCACTATGACAAACTAAGTATATGCCACTGCACTACATGTTCCAAGTTTATGATGAACTGTAAACATTTATTTAAAACCTCTTCAGGGTCTTGCTTTGGAAGAAACCACAGTAGCACGTTGTGGTCTATAAATTCAACAAGCTCTGTAACTAGCAATTACAGAAGATAAAATGCAGTGCCTTCCTCCATACTAGTTAATCACACAGTTTCTGAATACTTTTTTTCTTTCCTACAACCTATTTGTTTATCCCAAAAGATGCCATCTGCATTTACTATATCCATGACCTACAAATAAAAGCTTAACTGAGTTAACATATTTTAGCAAATAATCAGGTTAGATGAAGGATTCCAAGTATTATACAATGTGGTTGTTCTTCTAAACATTCTTTACTTTTATTACTCAGTACCTTTTTTCTGTATGTCCATAGGACTCCTGAAACCCTGTGCTGCAATTCCTTCAACCATCTTCAACAGGAATCCTCCAGCTACTGTGTAATATAAAGTGATATGAGCTATTAACCACCCAATTAACCATACAAAACTATTCAGCCTTACATCTTCTCTCCAACACTACCTGCCTCCATCTGTTTCTCCTTCCATGCTTTTTATAGATGATTTTGATGGTGCAAATTGGGATGAAGATTATTTTTTTTTAAATTAGTGAGAGGAGAAGGTCGAGAGTGGAAGATTTCTAGAAAAATCCCATACTGGGTGTACAAATGGAAAAAGGTAGTTTGCCTGTTGCCTGCCTGAAAGGCTTTTATCCAACTAATTTCCTCACTGCAGGGGGAAAGAAATTGGCATGTATTTCTCTGGCAAGTTGTTGGAGCCTGAGTGCCCTGACTGTCAGCCTCTCCTCTTGTTCCTCCAGGCTGACTGCCAGCTTGTCTCTGCCTGTTCTGGGGAAGCTGGGAATACAGAAATCTTGTGGAGAAGGTTGAGAGCTCCTATTCATCTTTACCTGCCAATGAAAAATAAAATAGAACTAGGAGGTTTATTAAAATTATCAAGAGAAAGTGTCTGGTTCCAATTTTTTTTAAGATGTCTGAGGCTCATTAATGACTTGAGAGGAAAACGCTATGTAAATTTACTTCCTTGGAAAAAGGAAATCATATTTGTTTATGTAGATAAAAAGCTATTTAATTATTTTTATACTGCACCTTGAGTACTGTGTCTGGTTCCAGGCCTCTCAATTTAGCAAGGGTATTGAGATGTTGGAGTGTGTCCAGAGAAGAGCAATGAGTCTGGTGAAGGGGCTGGAGCACAAATCCAATGAGAAGCATCTGAGGGAGCTGGGATTGTTTAGCCTGGAGAAGAGGAGGCTCAGGGGAGACCTTGTTGCTCTGTACAACTACCTGAAAGGAGTTTGTAGCTATGTGGGAGTCAGTCTCTTCTCCCGGGCAACCAGCAGTAGAACAAGAGAGCATGGGGCTTAAGCTGTGCTGAGGAGGTTTAGGTCACACATTAGTAATAAGTTCTTTACAGAGAGAGTGATCAGACATTGGAATGGGTTGCCCAGGTGGAGTCACCACCCTTGGAGGTATTTGAAAAGAGACTGGGTGTATCATTTAGTGCCATGATCTAGTTGGCAGGGTGATGTTAGGTCAAAGGTTGGACTTGATGATCTCAGAGGCCTTTTCCAACCCAGCCGATCCTGTGATTTTGTGGTATGGATTCAAATCACAATGACAAGTTAACCAAGTGTGTTATCCTGAATTTAATGCCAGATTCCACATATTATATTATTCCATATATTATACACAGAGAAGTAATAAATATGAACACTTTCTAGTTCAGAAAGGAAACCAGAACAATGATTTCTCTTTAACTGTTCCCTAAATTTACATCTTAATACTTCCATTCCTGTCATGGCTGCAACTATTAATTTGTCTGAAATTTTATTTATTTTATTTATAAAGATAGCAGTCAAACTTACTTACCCTTTTGCCAATATGACTTCCTAAAGTAACACGAATGTAAACTTCAGGAAATAGTTGCTCTCTGATCAAGTTTTGCTTACTCTTTTGGCATCCAATCAGTGAAGTGTGGAAAAGTTCCTAAAGGCAGAGCAGATTGAGCATAAAGAAGTACAGTGCCTGACACAGTGAATGTGGAAAGGTTAGGTTTTTTTCAATTGAGAGTGGATTAAAGAAAATGTTGGCAGTCAGTGGCTTAAGTCACTGCTGGGATGATTGAAGGAACCAGTCATTTAGCCCTCTGATACAATCTGGAAAGTAGCAGCTCCACCAAGCTCATCACAGTGTGCTGTTTCCTAATTACTTTTTCAGGTCACAAACAGTTTCCACATATTTTACATCTAATATTAACTAAGCAAATGGGCAATATGTGTAAGAATATGCACTAGTAAAACATGCAGTACACTATGCTTTAAAATGCCTTTTTTTCTGCCATTGTCTCTAGATTGAGAGGCTGACTTAGAGGGGTTGAATGTGTGCTCTATATTAAGCTTCCTCCAATTAATGCATGTCACAACTCAGTCTTTGATCCCCCAGAGAGTTAGAGCTGAGTGGCAGAGATGGCTCAGTGAGATAGCTGCTGCTCTGAGCTCCTTACACTCTTCCTTGCTTATCCTCACAGCTCATGTGTGCAGTACTTCTTGGCAAGGCTCCAGAGTCTGTGCGTGTGCTGACTTAAGGGAATCTTTCGTGGTTCAGCACTGGCTGCAAGAGATCCACCCACTCTGTCCAGTTATTACTTCCCATTGAGGTTATGCTGGCATGCCATGAAAACAGCTGCTCAAACTGTCATTTTTCACTCCTTTCCCCTGAGGTTTCTATCAAATCCATGCCAACCCTTATAGACTATGTTGCTTATGCCTTCCTTGCCTGATTCCTGAAGTCCGACCCCATAGTTTGATGCTTCCAGTATCTGTTGTATGCTTTTTATCATTCATAATAATAATTCTTGGGCAGAATTTCTCTTTTGAAGCTGTTTTGAAGAGTGTTCATCTAAAACTTGCAAATGTCAATATGTCGACAGTCATATATTGAGCACATTATACCAGGAATCCATGAAAGACTCTTGAGAATTTAGCCTATGCAATGTTATATGATTTGTGGCCTTGCTTGCTGGAGAATTGATAATGAATCAAGTTACTGTGGCTTACCAAACATCTGCTGAGCTACCTTTTACATACACTATATGTTCTTAGCTTGCAACAAATGTGAAGTAACCTGATTTATGTGAAGTCTTTTACTATGAGTTAAACTATACTACATACAAATTAAAAGTGTAGGTATATGCCCTTAGTTCAGTTTGCACCATATTTTGGCTGCAAGTGTGAACATCTAACAGAGTAAATATTTCCCACCACATTAGTGAAGGGGAAGGGAATATTTGAATAAGCAATCCCTTGCCTTAGGAAGTGAAAGCATCAGCCAACTCTGCTGTGTTTCTTGGAAATTGCTGGACAGAACCGCGTGTTGGGGGTTTTCCTGTCTCTGTGCTCACCATGTTTCATAGTCTGTTGAGAACATTGGAAACTCTCTGAGGGAAGAGGGAGGTTTCCTTATAAAAGAACTGAGTTTTCTGGTCTACACTGGAGAAGTAAGTACAAGGAATACATCAGGGAAGAGCTTGATGTTTTTATCAACCTGCAAGACTATCACAAATGTTTCTGAGTGTATCAAAGATCAGATTAACAGCTCTATCCTGAAGCTTGTTTTTTTCTGCCAAGAATGGCACACAATGAGAGCTGGAAGGATACTATTGTTATTCTTTCTATAAGGATATTTCTTTCTCTGCATCTATTTTTATCATTGTAATTCCATGAGACATATATTGTTGCAGAGTACCTAGTATGTTGTTAAATATGCATTCATTTATAACATATAAAAAAGTAATTATTACATAAACTATAATCTAGAGTGAGGATTTTATGCTCTCCTGTCTAATCACTGCAGTCTTTGCTTATATAAATACTTGTGATTTTGTGTAGTTTGCTCAAGGCCAATACAGGAAGAATGTCTTCTCCATTCATCTGTTGTCTAGACAGGCATACTTTTAAAGCTGTACAAGCTGTTTCTGGGTTTCCCTCTTAAGGACTGTATCAACTTCGTTCCAAAAGAACTGCAGTGAACTTCAGTGGCAATTATTGCAAGCATGACATTATTCCAAATATTTTCTGAAATTTTAATAGAATAATATTTTATTGATCATCTGCAAGATGATTAATAAAACATCAGCACCCAAGGAGTTAGGTAAATACTTGAACAAGGTCTAGCATATGATGAAAAAAAACTTATTAAAAGAAGACAAAATAAAACTGGCATGCTTGTTAGTTGTTTTTGTTGTGTTTTCTTTGTTTGTTTGTTTGTTTTAGATTAGCCTTTGGCAGATTTTATTAATTTAGAATAAGTAAACCAAGAGTATTTCCTTCTAGGATGCATATTTCTGTAGTGGCACTCACTTTAAACTATTATAATGCATATTAGCCACTATAAAAAAAAAAAAAAAAAGACATTATTTTTGTATTTTTTTAATCCGCAGGTTAAATGACAATTTAAATATATGTAAATCTATGTACGCTTAGAAGAAACCATCTAAAGGCAATTAAATACTTTATGAGATTCTACTTTCTGCTCATCTGTTAGTACCAACCCTATAGGCACAGGATGAGAAACACTGGGGTCTTAATCTTACTAATATAAACATGTCAAATTAAATCTCAGCTATATGAAACAAGGCTAAAGAAAAGTTATTTTTCATTTTTGTTTCTCCTGATTTTTAAAACTATTTAAGGAAAAAAAAATTAGCAGCAGTGCAGAAAACACTTATATAATCAAAACAGGTTTTATAACTGACATATATTAGAAAACAACATTAGAAATGTTAAGAAATATAATTTATTTTCTTAATTTATGTTAAAAAGTAATTCGATCAATCTTTTATTAATGTGTTCATTTTGTTTAAGCTACAAAACAATAATAATACACTACACAGTTTAAGCCTTATATGTAACAACTGCTTTTATAGAAAGAATTCATCATTCTTTGTCTTTCCACCAATAAAACTGAAAGTTCTCTAAATTTGCAGGATAACTATATCACACATCCAGTTCCCAGTCAGAGTTAGGTTGTCAATAATGTCCTTCCTTATGTCCATTTGACTGTAAATTATATGCAATATATACTGGTGGTTATCATTTAGCTTTAGCAGGCAAGTATTTAAATAAGTATTCAGTAGATTACTTTGGCAATTGTTTTAGGTATAATTAGAATCTAAGACTAACAATTTTTTAATATTTTTTTCCTCATTAAATGGAAAAAAAGTCTCCAAAGATACAGTCAATGCAGTGGTGGTATTTTTGTAGTCCTTGGTTGGATTTAAATTAGCAAGTCCATTTTCTGACTCATCATTCATCATACTCGATAACTAGGAAATTCATAGATTTAATTACTCACTGAAGTTTAACCCAGTAGATAACAGAATTTGCCTGTTAAGTCTCATAAAGAGACTTTCTACATGTGAACTTTTTCATATACTGCATGTATACTTTTTTTGTCCCCATATACAATATTCTATTTGAACCTCTTATTTGACAGTGGAGTTATACAGATACAAAAAGGAAACTTCATAATAGAAAGTATTATACAGGGAGAAATGCAAAGAGCTTTATAACATTCTGTGCATTTGATTAGCATGACTGCTCACCCTTCCTTTAGGTGAAATGAATTGTTTTATGCTTCATATGATTCACTGTTCATTGGAATAACTTCACAAGAACCCTAAGATTAGCTCAGTTGGTTAGAGCCTAGTGCTAAAAACACCAAGGCTGTGTGTTCAATCCATGTATTGGCCATTCACTTGAGAGTTGGACTTGATGATCCTTGTGCATCTTTTTCAACTTAGAATGTTCTATGATTCAGCAAAAATCCTCTAGGAATGTGGTAATTTGTTGCAATTTATTGCTTCCTTGCACTACTTCTGTCAGAGGCATTACAATTCAGCTTCATTTCTACATATGGAGTTCTCACCATCATCTACAGAGATACATGTCTGAGGGAGCAGCTGGAAAAGAGCTATCCCTTAGTTAAAACATACAGCTGGAGTATGAGTTGAACTTGTTTGCAGAAGGAAACCCAAAATCTTTCCAGGAAAATGACATAAAATGATTGTGCCTTGCCTACTGTTTTGTAGATCTGGCATAAAAAGTAAAAATTAAAAAAAACCCAACCAACCAAACAAAAACCAAAACACAAACCAAACCAAACCAAACCAAACCAAACAAAAAAAAACAAACAAACAAAAAAAAACCCAAACCAAACCAAAACAAAACAAAACAAAAGAACCCAACCAAACAAAAAACAAGCAACACACATTCAAAACTGGCAGAGTTCAAAAAAGAAAAACCTGTTAAAGACGTGAGCTATTCCACTCTAAGTAGCTCCACATGCCTTATCCACATTAGGCCTCTAAGCATTACAAAAATAATCAGAACATTTCTCCACTGTAAAAAGAATATCATATTTGAGGAGAGTTTTTTCTAACTATAACACTCACTACCTGACTGGTATCACTGTAAAGCCTCACAAAAACTCTCATAAGGACTTTTAAACTAGAAATATCATATACCATATATGCACTTATGTAAATAAATACAGATCTAAAAAGACCCCAAAAATACACTTCAAATATACTTCAAGCTTCATTTGGTCTCACACCAATGAAAAGAGATGAAGCATGGACCATATTTTTATGTACACGCAGATGTGGGGGAGAGCTGCAGTTTGCCTTAATTTAAAGGTACAGCACCACCTGCTGATAGCATACATCAATATGTGTAAGCACCACTTTCATGTATTTTATTTCGTTTCAGTTGATCTTTCTTGGAAGCTCATACTGTGCCCTGATATTCTAGTAGAATCACTAAGGTTAGGATGGCATGTATAAACTAAGATACAATAGCTCTTGCCAAGTAAAATTCATTCTTTTGATTTGGATAGGATAGAATTTAACGTAGTGATCAAACTCTTTTTGGCATGTGTATGAGATTTAATTTGATCTTCAGAATGGTTAACAGTACTGTAATTGAACTCATGAATGCAAAAATATAGTTGCAAGTTTAAATAAGACCTTGCCAAAAGGAGATTATTTAACATATGTTTGTATGGAGTTACTGAATGTTTCCATAGAAATTTCTATAGAAGTTTCTTTTATGTTCTCTAAAAAATAATGTTTGGAAAAATTTGCTACTTGTCTTAATAAATGAGGCATTTTGCTATAACACAATATGTATCACTTCAGAATGATACTATTTTATTAAAATTGTACTTTAAAATATATTAATTTCTGATGCAATTTCATACAAATTTCTTAAGGCTAAAATACCTTTTATAATATAAAATTAACACTTCGTTAATATACTTTAAGTTAGCATTGTTGAAATGTCAGATTATTATTTGGGTTGCAAGCTGTATGTGACGAGATGAGCATTATATTATATGTTTGCTTAGTGACTTCTATAATGAGACCCTGCCTCATCTTCATACCAGGAAAGAAAAGTAAAGCCAATCATAATCAAAAAGTGCTCATCCTATTAATCAAACTTTCCTAAAACATCTAAATCCAATCTTCAGAGCAACTTCATGAACCCTTACAAGTAAACCTATAGACAGTACTACCTTCCTGCCCCAATTAAGTGTACTGGAACATCACTTAACTTTTCAAACCTACTAGAAACATCACAATTCAGTACACTGACAAACCAGAAGCTAGCCAAATGATATTTATGCATTAACATTATATTTCATTATTTTGATTTTTAAATATAGA
>VXAU01001341.1:332564-350163 GCA_013399695.1 Formicarius rufipectus | reverse complement strand
ATCTATCTATCTATCTATCTATCTATCTATCTATCTATCTATCTTCTATCTATCTAATCAGTTAATTTTGCCAAGTTCTCATAAGAAGTGAAATTTCCTCAGTGGAGCACTGAAGTACCTGACAACCTCAATGTTTTCAAGGGCTTCTTGCTGGAGTCCTGAAAATTTCCATTGATTTTGTTGTTGAATTTGAACTACATGTTTTTTAGTGCATTTCTGCCATCTTAACTATCAGCAAATGTAATAGAACCCACAGGAGTTGCAACTACTGTATTCTTAGTTCATGTGCTCAGTGTGAGAGAGAATTGGCAGGATACAAGTTGACCTGTGCCAATACCATTATTAATTCTTCAGGTACCACTGGCAGCTTCAGGCTACAGAAAAATAATTTATTTAGAAAAGCAATACAGCTTTCATAAAACCTTACAAAGTGAACAGTCATTTTTAGCTCTAAATACAGACAGACAGTATTTACCAGGGAATAAAGCACATAAATTTAAAAGCAGTGCTTTGTTAGTGTGTATTATGTGGAATTGTATTATTACTTTCAGTATTTTAAAATCTGCTTCTTAGGAAACTGCTAACTTTTACTGCTTTTTGTGCTAACCATCCAGATGTTGTCCTCCCTGGAAACTGATGTATTCACTAAAGAACTTCCTGGACTTAACAACCAAATAGAATTTCAGAACCTGTGGAAATACTAGCTGTACAATAATTTAAAGTTTGCACCTTTTCTTGTGGTTTAGAAATAAGACAGCTGTGAATGAGACATGCTCATAAAGTGAAACATCTAAGCCAGAATTAATCACAGGAGATCCTCACAGAAGTCAACAAATACTACTGACTGCGTAAAATATTAGAAATATAATATTATCAAATACCATTGCTTCAGATGTTTGCTTTTCTGAATAACTTTTTTTTTGTTTTGATGTTGTTTTTTGTTTTGTTTTGTTTTGTTTCAATTATTTAACTATGAAGCACAGTGGTTTTTTCTTTGTGTTTTGGTTTTTTTTGTTGTTGTTCATTTGGTTTTTTTTGTTTGGTTGGGTTTTTTTGTTTGTTTGTTGTTTTGCTTTTTTTTTCACATTGAAAGGAATTTATACTTGTATTAATCCCAAATAACTCTGGATTTCAGAGACAAAACCAAATTATACTATATATAGGTTTGGTCACAGTCAGAATTCTCTAGATACATATATTCAAAATATCTGTTTGTCTAGTGACGCTGGACTGTATGATTATGATACTCAGTTTAACTCTGTAAATGCACATTAAATAATGACATTTTGAAATATACAGGCTGGCCAAGAAATTAGATTCTGTGGGAATGCAGGTAAGAAAAAAAAAATCAAGCAGCTTCAATGAGGTACTATAAAATAAAAGATATCTGGAGATTCATATTGAAAAACAATGGTTTGTTTCTGGTCAAGAAGTTATTACGCAGATAATGCTATGGGTTTAAATTATTAGCTGTAGCCAGCAGAAGTTTTTCTGAGGATATGAGCACACTGATATGGTTGAAGTTATCAGGTTACCAGAAAAATGCATAAACCCATATTTTTTTCTAGAGTACATGATGAGGGAAAAGAAATACATGAGTCTTCACCTTATCCCAGTCCAGACTCTTCTCCATAAAAAAAGAAACATATTTATGGAAAATTTGATGGTCAGAGTATGTCTTGAAAATAAGGAAGATTTATTTATGATTTTACACTGGATACATTTTCATGCTTTCTAGTTTCCTTGGATCTATGCATAGGAAAAGATTGGCATGTCTCTAATATGAAAGTGCCATAACATGGTAGAAAGGGTGTGTAGAGGGGAACAACAACATGCTTTCTTAAGGTTTTTAACTTATTTTCCAGTGAAAAACATGTTAAAATACACTTGGAATCCCTCTAATAATTTTCAAAGTTTTGCCTACTGTTTGAAAACAGACAATAAAAGCAAAAAACATTTATCTTTTTTTCTATAAACAAGAACCTTTTTAAAAGATGCAGGTCAGGAGTCAGCCTCCCTAGTTAAATCCCTGTGCCTGTATAATTGGTACTCCTCCCAGTACCGAGTTATTAATCAAATCTCAGTAGTAACCAGCTCCTCAGAACGGATTTTTAGTATAGATGGTTTCATTTATCAAATTCTCTTTGTGCTTGTTTGCCTATTGCAACTCTGAAGTTCTCCCCACTTTTGATCATGTTTTCCTTTTTTCTTTTACTATCTGAGAGAAGAGAAAAGAAATATACCATCCTTCTTGCTACATAGTGGTTCTTAGAACTGGCTCTTTCTTGAATTTGACAATTTGTTGAATTTCTTGAATACTGCCTTTTTTATAGTCTCTGTTGCATTTGAGCAAACAAGACTAATACCACAACCACCTTCATGCTAGTCACAATTTTAGTGTCTGCATCACTGCAAATAAACAAACAAACAAACAAAAAAGAAAGAGATGGGAAGTATGTGCACTACAGTAACAGTAATTCTATTGGATAATAAAGTCATCTTTGATTTTTTGGTTTTTTTTCCGCTGCTATATTTTGGCCTTTTTAGATATTTTTTTTTTTGTATTTCCATCTACAGAAAGACCATTCTGACTCAGGAATATCAGCTGCCTTACAACTGAAGAAACTCTTCTGTGAAGATTATCTACAGCATTGATTTTCTCATGAAAACAAAACAAAAAAACCCAAACAAACAAAAAGTACAGAGAAGAAAAACTTTAAAATGCAACACAATATATATTTTTCAATCCTCAGCAATTTAAAAGATCCAGGACTGTCTTTGTACAAATTTTAAAATTATTATCATCTCAAATATGAGAAGAACATGGAACAAAAGACTATCAAGGAAGAAATACAAGAAGCAGAAACCTGATTATGTGAGTAATATACTTAAAATTCTTGCATCCTTCTCCAAGTAGCTTTGTTATGTCTAATCAAGTCTTTGTTGGTGTTCTGGAAACTGTGATTCTGGGCCTTTTTTGAAAGACACTTTCTTCCCTCAGCACATTGTACATATGTATACCAGCACTGAAGAAATACAAATTACACTAGGAATAACGCTTTGAAAACAGGACCTTCAAAACAGCAAGAGAAATAAGTGACAGTGACTTGTTGGCAAATATATTTCAAAGCATACAACTGGACTGCATGAGTTCATGTTAGCTTGTCAAAAATATATTAATTTTTTCTTTCTAAAACTCAGCAATTTTACCAGTCTTCAGACATTAAAAACTGCTCACAGAGCAACTTCATTTCATTAATCCTATTTTTTTGCTGGGTAAGCAAGCTCCTAAGAACTATCATTCTTGGAAGTTGACTATTGGTTTGATTCATCTTAATTTCTGAGCCAGGTTTGACTAGAAATGTTCCTTTGAGAGGGAACTTCAACTCTGGTTTTGGTGTTTTTGGGTTTTTTTTTGTTTTGGTTTTTTTTTGTTTTTTTTTTGGTGGGCAGTTTAGTTGGTTTTGGTTTTGTGTTGGGTTGTTCTGCGTTTAGCTGACTGATAGAAGACAAATGATACAGTTAAGACATATTAAGTGGGTTTTTTGCTCCTCTAAGGGCAAACCTGTCTGTCTCTGCTGCCAACCTCCTGGTCCTCACTGTATTAATTTAACGGCGTCTATTCTGGTCCCAAGGAAGGACTGACCACTTGAGGCAAGTTTCCAAGTTTTCATGTCTCTTTGACATGAAAAAGCTTCCCTCATGAGTTCATGAGAGGCTGCCCTAGAATATCAGCAGAAGCCCAGTAAAGTGGGCACTATTAGAAGATTCACTGCAGAGGAACACCGAACAAAAACAATGATAGGCCAATGCCTAAAGACTATTGTAGAACAGCAACTGGAATAGGAGCAAATGCAAACAGCTTGCAGCCAAGGTTTGCCCACCATATTTGTGTTTGCTACATTTCAGATTTCCAGTTTCGTAAAATAAGAAAGTTATTTTGCTGTTTGATTTTTGTTTTATTTGCGTAATGTGGTCCTATATAATAATCACGTCACTCACTCCTACATAAGTCGTCTAGAGGAAATACTTTAAAAGTCTAAAAATTTAACTCTGTATAAAGATGGAAAATATTAAAAAAATATATCACGCACCACAAGAAAAAGGGAAAAAATCAGGGTAGCTACTGTATCTAATATATAATTTTGATTTTTTTTCTTTTTTTTTTTTTTTTTTTTAAGTATTCTGGAATGTAGCTAATNTTTTTTTTTTTTTTTTTTTAAGAATAGAGTGCACCAAAAATGTGGCAATTAGATTTGTAGACTTGCCACTTGTGGACATTTTATTCTCCTGTTCTGCTTTTAATCAAGGTTTTTGGTTGGTTGGTTGGTTTTTGTTTGTTATTTTGTTGGGTTTTTTTGTTTTTTTTTTTTTTGTTTGTTTTGTTTTGTGATTTTGTTTGTTCGTTTGTTTTTTAACTATCTGTAATGAATCTGGTTTTTAAAGATGCAGCTCCTACAGTCAGTTATGTCAGTCACACAACATTTATGAATTTTTAAAATTTTAAAATGGAACAAAAATTTATGCTAGAACAGAAATATTAAGGCAAACAAGATTATGTTAGATGTCTAATTTCATGAGGGTTAGGTTCATTCATATATTCTTTGGAAAATAACAATTTTTGCTTGGGACGGACAGCGGCACAATGTAGGAAATGTAGCCTGCTATCAAATCATCCTTCTATGGCTTGTGAAAAAAACACCAGTTATTGCAGAGAAAACCTAGTTATTTCAATGTACTTCCTACCATGTCTGTATGTTCATTACATCATTACAAGCAAAGTTGATACAAAGGGAAATCTTGCCTTCTAGTCTTTTCAGAAAAGAGATTGAGTGACACGATGACTTCTAATAAATGAAGCCTTCAGGTTACAGCTGGTACTTTATTTTGCCACAGTAGTAAAAAAGACAAGTGGTCTGATAGTAATTATTGAGCAAATCCTTCAGAGAAAGAACAGGTTTGATCTTATGGCTTACCCACAGACAACTTGTTCATCTTTTGACAAGTCTTACTTATGTCTGTATTTCCTGTCTAAATAAAGGTGGACACATAATTTCTTCCATTATTTGAAATTTCTTACAATTTTGAAACACCATCTCTATTTGGGAATAATTCAGCAGAAAGGAACCTAAACTATTGTACTTTAATCTAGATACCAGTGTAATCCTGCAATAATATTCCTCTTCTATAGACCTCCATCACACAAATTCCTTTCCCAAAATTTGTACATCATTTTGTTTAATAACAAATAAGGGATCATAGAATATTTTGGGCTAGAAGGGACTTTTAAAAGCCAGGCAGTCCAATTCTTCTACAACGAGCAGGGACATCTTTCACTAGATAAGGTTGCTCAGAGCCCCATCCAAACTTAATAGAATGATTTGATCTCATGGGATTATCATGAACTCCTGTTACCATGTTTGATGCTTTTTATTCGTAGTTGCTAACTGGCATTAAGATTTCTGAAGCAGGACTTGATTTTGGTGGGGGTTTTTGCGGTTTTTTTTTGTTTGTTTGTTTTCTGTTTTGCCTTTTTTGTTTGTTTGGGGGGGTTTTGCCTTTTTTTGTTTTGGTTTTGGTTTTTGTTGTTGTTGGTTTGATTTGGTTTTTTTTTGTTTTGTGGATTGTTTTTTGGTGGGTTTTTTAATTTGTTTGTTTGTGGCTTTTTAATTTTTTTGGTTTGTTTTGGTTTTGTTGGTTTTTGGGGGTTTTTTTCTGTTTGGTTGCTGGTTTTTTCCCCTCTATTTACATAGCAAATATCTGTAAATGAATAATTCAAAACCCAAATTTGTGCAACTGCCTAAGTTTTCAAGAAACATGATATGAAATACTTTTTCATGCAAATAAAATGCCTTTTACAGAGTTCTGTTTAAAATTCCTTTTTAATATGAGCCATTAGAGAATGTTTAAAAATGTATTTTCTGAGATTTTTCTGTCCTCTGTTGACTCTTAAACAAAGTAAATATTTAATCAAGATACCAAGGGAGAAAGCCACCTAGGTACCATAGGCTATTACATTTCATAAAATGTTAAGTGGCAATATTTAAGTAGGGGAAAAAAGGTTTATTTCTACCATGGGATACTAATTTTCCATCCTTCTTACATTTGGTCATGTTTCCAAGCAACACTTCCTCTTCAGAACTTGAATGTCATTACAGTAGAAAGTCACGAAGCACTGTGACACTGATTTAGTTCAAATATCTGTAGATTCTCAAATGCATTAAAGATCTATTACTTCTTATCAGTTCAGCCTCAGTATCAGCTATCAGTCACTTATAAAGAAAAAAACAGTAATATGGATCATATGTCAGTTGGCAACATTATAAAGTCAAAGAATCTTTCTGTGTGTGAAACAATTCATTCTTTCAAGTGAACAATTCTTAGTGCTTGAGAGATCAGATTTTGTAGAAGTAGATACTAACTGATGAAGTATGGACTTTAAAGGAAATAGTTTTCATTGAATATACTTCTGAGACAAAGACATTAGGATAAAAAAAAAAAAAAATCTTTGACAGTCCGGACAACCACTAAATATTCTCCCTAAGCTATAAAACACTTGGAATGGTGTAAACCAGATCAACTTTTTTATCTCTTTCAAGTTATTAAAGGAACCTATGTATACAACCTGAATGTCTTTTAGCCTTGAAATAAGACAAAGAACACTAAGAAAATATATACAACATGGATCTTTCTAGTTTCCGAAATAAGGTATAACATTTTTGAGCAGTATTAAGTGGTTGTGTCATTAATAATTTTAGTTCTCTTTCTTTCAAGACAAGGGGAAGTTCTGAAAAAACTGAATGTGTTCTTCTTCCATGATCTTCTCCTAGCTATCATGTTTCTACTTCTTTCCAGAAGACGGAATCACTGAATTTTTAAACTCCAATTTTTTTTTTCATTATAAATTTTCCAAGAATTATAGATTCTTTGAATGTGACAAAATAAATAACAAAGAAATTAATTTATGTACTTAGGCTAAAATTGTACTGCCATTCAGACCTAAGGTAAATAGGTTCTCTTGTAAGGTTTTACTTAAATAATTTAATAATATGACAGCTAAAATTACACATTAAAATCAATATATAAGAGCTGACAAATGTATTTGTTAAAGATTGTATTCTCATGACTCTTGGAGCAATATCACAGTACTGTCCAAGTGGAGTCTAAAATCTTGATTATTGTCCCTTTAAAACATACCTAAAAGAAGGAAAAAAACCCTATCAAAAGTTCTTCTTTGAAATGAGCCTAAAGATAACCTTGTTTTCAATCAATTTTAGCTAAAATTACTATTCTAATAGGTGCCTAATCTAACAACACTAATATCAATGAGTTTTTCCACCAATTTACTCTGCTTTCACTAGCACACATTTGTGTCTAGACCCCAGGTCTTATGTGGCGTGGCTGAGGGAGCTGTGGTTGTTTAGCCTGGAGGAAATGGGGCTCAGGACCTTATTGCTCTCCAAAATTACCTGAAAGGAGGTTGCAGTGAGGGGAGAGCTCAATCTTTTCTCCCAGATACAAGTGACCAAGGAAGAGGAAATGACCTCAAGTTGCATCAGAGGAGGTTTAGATCAGATATTAGAAAAATTTTCTTAATGGAAATAGTTATCAGGCATCAGAACAGGTTACTGGGGGAAGTGGTTGAGTTACCATTCCTGGAAGTGTTCATAAGATGTGTGGATGTGGCACATGGGGACATGGTTCAGTGGTGAACGTGGCAGTGCTGGGCTAATGGTTGGATTTAATGATCTCAGAGGCTTTTTCCAATCTTTGTGATTCTATGTATGCTATTTACAACATATATATTAACATTGGTGTAACAAAAATGTATCATAAATACTGAAAGACAAAAAAAATATTAAATTTGTTTCTTTTGTTAAATTTGCTTCTTTTGTACGGTGAAAATTAAGTTCTTTCATATGGCAGTTATGGAGTCACAATGAGTAGGATTGTAATGATGGAACTTAAGGAAAACAAAAACTAATGCACATAAGGAAAAAGTGCACAACCACTGGATGCATTTACTTGATCTGAGGAAAGACTAGCATTAGAGTGGAAAAGAAAAATTCTTGAAAAGTAAATTAAAGAAGCTGCTGAAGGAAATTTAAAAAAAAATCAAAAAGACTGGAGCATTCATGAAACAAATTACAAGGATCTTTTATGCTCACAAATCAGCAGCCTTTGAAAAATAAGCAAATTGGTAGAGTTTGTGTTGGAAAAAGTTTAAATGTTCATTTAAATAAGTCTATTCAAAAGAAATTGAATCAAATGCTTCAGGTAACTTTCTGACTAGAACTTACCAATCTTACTCGTGACACACTATGTGACACTATGACATTGCTATCTTTCTAAAAACTTTTGCAATGAGCTAGAATCACATTTCCAAATGTCAAACTAAAATTGGGAGAGACATAACCTAATGGTACACTTGCAGCAGGAAAGAAACACAGGGGAAGATTGTGCCTGTGCCCTGAGAATAGTTCATTTTTTCTCTAAGAACTTTGGTCTTCCATCTTCCTCTCAACTCACTTCTGAATATTTGACTGGAATATTTCTAAGTTGGCAAAATTTAAGAAATCAGGCTTACTGTTCTAATGTATTATTGAAAAACAAATATTCAACTCATTAAAATGCTTATAACCTTCTGAAAGTCTTAAAGTTCTCTTTTCAATTACTCATCAACAAACATGACAGTTTCTAATCTGAATATGAAGGTATTTCTTCAAATATTCTTTGTTTGCAAAAAGCCAATACCTGTCTATCCTGATGGAGGTAGGTAAGTGATAAAATAAAATTTATATATATATTTTAATTTAAATAAATAGGTTTAATATGTCTGCCACAGACTAAAACCTTGCTATGCGTCTGTCTTCAACAGGAATAGTGTATGGAAAGAAAGTATAACTTCTCAACATAATTCTTAGTCCAAGTTCTGTCAGCAGCTGGGATTTAGTTTAGAGAATTTTTTTATAAGAAATTATTTCCTTAATTTCTTTCATCACACAGCTTTTTAATTAGATCTCATGTTAGTAAACATACTTAATCTCTCACTTGGCATTCTTCAGAGTGAAAATGGCTGCGCTGTACTGAGATTAAAATGTCTCAAAAGTTGTTTTGACTTGTTGGTTGGGTTTTTTTAAACAGTCTTCAGGTTGGAAACCCTTTAGCAATGCCTTCAGAAACATGGAGTGCTTTGTCGTTTTAATTTTTTTGTTTCTTCTATTTATTTTCCTTCAGTTTTAAAATATGCAAATGTACTAAATTCCCTCAGTACATGAGCAGTGGAAAAAATACAGTTGTTGATAGCAGTCCTTGAATCCTGACAGGAAAGTCAATTTACAGGACTTGACTAACAAAAATAGGTATTCCAAAGAAAAATCTATTCAAACTTTCCTTCCTTCCTTGTTCAACATCACATTGCAAAATAATACATTGTATGTATAAACAACCTAGAGTGGCAATAGAAAGAGGGTCTACCAAAATAACCAGGAAAAAATTGCACATTGAATTATTTATTTTTTTAAAAGTTTGCTTTACCTCTGATATCAACTGAATACAAAAGCACTAAGTAGTACTTATATCTGTCTTTATTATTTTCTTTTTTATTTTCTGGTGCATATCTGTAAACATTCATTGTTATAGCAAATGCTGCTTTTTATTCCATTTATAAATACATTAACTTAAAAAATGACTAAAGTTCTTAATGATTAGTCACAGCTAGTTGAACCTGAGGAAAAAACCCAACTCACCAGCAGCCTTTGGCTGTGAATCATATGGATTCTCATTTGTCAGTAAACTACCAGAAGAGCACACAGTCATGTTCAGAGATCACCAATCACTCCATTGAGCTTGGTGCTGTACAAACAGACTCAAAAGGGTTTTAAAGAAAATTTCAAAATTAATTACTATACTAGAGAAAAGCACACTCCAATCACTTAGGCTATTAGCAACTTCATATAGCCAACGCATGACTGAAGAAACTTAAGGAGCTCTTTGATGACAAAAAGAATTTGAAACTGTTCATGTATTTGTGGGCAGCTAATGGGAAGCAGTAGAAAAAGTCTGGTTGTGCTTATCTGACGAGCATGATGGAAGATGCCAGAATAGGCTGGTGGTCTGCACCAACATTTATGATAATCAATTACAGATAACAGGAAGGGTGGAAGATGGAGTAAGTAGCTTTAGAGTGGGGTGATAAGCTTGTACTGCTTTACAATAAAAAGAAAGGAATGGATGGACAGAGAAGAAGAAAGTGATTAATTTAACCGGTTATAAAATTATGTTATTGGCATTCAATGGATAGACATGAAGTAAGCGTGTATTTGTGTACATGAGAGATAGACTTGTAAAAGTGATTGATACATAAGCTGACATCTTGGTATATTAGGCTTGATAGAATTTTCTCTATAAACAATGAATAACCACCAAATATGCAATCTTTCTCTATTTAATATGGCTGAGATGGAGTTAACATTCACCATAGCAGCATTCATAGTGCTGTTTGCATTGGTAGGGGGAAAGATGTTAATAATACACCAGTGCTTGCACAGTGTCAGGGTTGACTCCTCAACCCCTTCTCCAAGTAGGTTGCAGATGAGCAGGGAGTTGAGAGAGGACATAGGCAGTTCCACTGCCCCAAACTGACCCAAGGGATATTCCATGCCACATGATGTCATATTCATCAATAAAAGCTAAAAGAAAATAGGAAGGACTCAAGAGGATATTTGTTAGAGAAACATTTGTCTTCCAGAGTAACTGTTAGACACACTCAATCTCTCCTTCTCAGGGAGGGGCTGGACATTGCCTGCTGTGGGAAATAAGAGAATAAATCATTTTGCTCTGCTTTTGTGTGTGACCTTTACTTCCCTTCCTAACACTGCCTTTACCCTGATCCATGATATTTTTATTGTATTTTCTGTTCCAATTCTGTTGAGGAGGGGGAGTGAAATAGAAGCTGAGTGGGCACATGACAGGTAGCTGACCTTATTTTTAATTGTGGATTTTTTAATTATTATTATTTTTGTAGGAAAAGTTGTTTTATATCAATAATCATAACTTTAAGAATCAGTCTTCTAAATTCCTCTCATCTATGACATTTTTTGTAGGGATGTCTCAATTTGCTCCACTGGCATCTTCATAAGCACCTTAATTTTCCTTCTGGGATCATTCTGAACTGATGATTCCTTGAAGATGAAATCTTAAAAGAAGAGTAAATGTTATTGTAGCTGTGCCTCTGCAAATTATTAGAATGCCCTGTAGTGAAGAGCAGAAAAACATGGATCTCTTTCCCCAAAATCTATCCAGGGAACTGGTTGGTGTACCTGCCCAGGCATTCTTAAATTAGAGAAAGGAATATCTGCTGAGTCAACAGGACCCATACATGACCCAAACATGACCAGGAACGAGCCAGATCTCCCAAACTCTACCAGGTAAGGGAATACAGGATTGTAAGAATCAGAGATAACTGAATTCAAGTCTAAATGCTGAAATTCCATCTGGAAAACTCAGGACAAAAATTAGAAGATAAAGCCTTCAATGAATAAAAATTTATACATTATTCTTTCCTTTGCTGAATTTTAATCTTTATCATTATTAATCATTCAAAAGTTAAAGAAATAAATGACAGAGGAGAACCTCTAGACTCATAGACATTTCCAAGAGAAAAAGACAATATTGAATGAAAAACGAGAGGAAAGATTTCCTGCCTTTAAGGTGCAATTTTGCTATAGTAGAGCAGTCAAATATTTTTATTATAGAAACATACATTCATGAAAAAATATATATGCTAGATTTTCAAGTGTATTTTATACAAAAAATTATTAATTTAAAAAAACATAAAAATAAAAACTCCTTATGCCAGGCTTCTTATATGATGCACATCAAATAGGAGTACAGTACACACTACAAATACATCAGGGCAACTCAATGAATTGTCATGTTATAATCTCCTAAATTATCTCATTGAAGTTACACTTAAAATATTTAACTGTGTAAAATACAACTGACAAATGTTAGATTACACAGGTGAATTATCATAAAAGTATGCATTTTCTTATCTGTTCATTATAAAGGTATATATGCAAATTTAAGAGAGAATAAGAACTGTGCAACTGTTTAGAAGACTGCATAACATAAATTATCATTCTTATTATCATCCTATTCAAGACAATTTTTGGAACAATACTGGGTAGTAAACCTTCACTGATTAGTAAGTCACCTGAGTTATTGAACAGAACTCATTTGTGTCTTTATTTAAGAAAAAAAAAATCTTCAAATTGAAAATCCTATTTAGAGTCATGCCGGTCTTTTATTATGCCCATACTTGATTTTTTAATACAAGAGCTATTTAAACATTTGTTTGTGTTACCCCGGTTGCATGCATTATGAAGTTATCCAGAGAAGATATTAAGATATTTGACAATTTTTCCTTCTCTCTGATACTCTTTGTTATTCTGGTTGGAGATTGTCTGTGCCTAAACCAAGTATTCAGCTCTCCTCTGGCCTACTGCTGCAATTAAATTTAAAGAGAGAAATTTAAACATCTGAAACTGGGTATGCAGAACACCAATGGATTGCATATAATATGTATTACAGAGCCAATCATTCTTATAGTACCAGAAGCATTGTATTTTAAACATAATAGCTAGTTTCTATAAAAGGACTATAAATCTACCAGCAAACACTTTAAAAGGCATTAAAGGGTTTTATCAATAAAGTTCTTAAAATACTGTGTGTTCAAGAAATCATTAGACATGATACATAATCTATGTGTGAGGATAGAAATATGCAATCTTTCCAGAAATAATCCCAATACCATAACTACTCTAACTATGAACTGAAGAACTGCAATGGACTAAGGATAGTTGGTCAAGAAGTAAGGAAACAACAACATCCTTTACAGTTCTTTCTGAAAGCGTACATGTGAGGATAAATTTATCAACATGTGTGAGATGTTTGGATACTATAATCACACACATTATGACAAGAAAAATACTGAAATTATTTCTTCAAAAGATATTTGTTGTTTTCAGACAAACTCCTTCAAATTCTATTATTTTTCCAGCATTTATTTTGATTCAAATTAGCGTGACTTGATCTGCTGATATTAGGATTTAGTTTTATCTTCTACTGCCATCATAGCCATCATGACAGACAAGAAATTTGCATAATAAGTTAAAAGTATGCTGTTAAAACAAAGACGGTTTTGTAAGTGGACTTTTAATACTCTTTATGTAGGAAATCTAACAGCCTTTTAAGATTTTTTAAAAGCAAAGGAAATAACTGCTTATAATAAAATAAAAATGGTACCACTGAAACCTTGTGTTTCTTTTAGAAGGTAATATATTTGCATTAACACAAGTCATGATTGACATTTGATATGTTGTATTTGGTTCTGAGATTTAAATTAGAATAAAAAAAAATGTTTTGCATTACAGAAATTATGTCAGATCAGATGATTTGCCTTTTTATTTTTTTTTCTTCTTTTTCTTGTTGCACAGCTTTGTGTCATGTTATAGTATATTACATGCTGTGGCTGACAAATAAGATAAAATAGTATGCCAGTACAGCAGCCACAGAGCAGCTTAAGCCATGAGCATCAATTACAATGTAAATTTATTACAATGACAATCACAATTACAATAAAAATTTTTAGGATGCACTAAATAAATATCTATTTAAATAATAATCAAGATTTTTGGTAAATATGTCTACTATTCTATTTCTATATATTTTATCGGATTTATATTTCCCCTTGTGATCCAAATACTGGCACCTGTTACACAGATTAGGAAATCTGAATGTACATTTCTGTAAAGTTCTCTTTCTCAATTTCTGTTCATGTAGTGAATTATTTCTTTAGATTGTGGTTTGGTTTTTTTTGTTCATAGAATCATTGATATTGAAACCTTACTTGTTGAAAACTATCTGTAAAGGTCCTACTCTGAACAGGTCCAGTGAGACCAGACGGCTTAGGACCTTATTCTGTTCTGTTTTGAATATCACCATGATAGAGATCCAATGGCCTCTATGGGCAACCTGTGCCAGTGCCAGACCACACTCCGGGTGAATTTCTTTTTCCATGATACCTAACTAAACTTTACTAAGCTACAAGTTCGTTTTGCTGTCTCTTGTCCTTCTACTGTGGATGTTCCAGGGAAGGTTGGCTCTATTTTTTCTGTACCTCTCTACAGAAATAAGGTCTTCCCTCACCATTCCATGACCATGTCACTGATCACCTTGTGCTGTGGAGCCCCAAAGAAGATGTCGTACTCCAGACAAAGATTTATAAATAAATGCCAGAGGGGTGAATCACTTCCCTTGAACTTTCTGAGTATTTGCTGATACAGCCTAAGATGCAGGTTGTGCAGAAAACACAACCAAAGAGGTGTCCTCATCTCTAAATCATGTTATCTGTTTAGGTGAAGGAGGCAAAGTTTACCATAGTCTTTAATTCCTGTGGGAGTACAGTTTTCTTCCAGAGCAGCTCATCCTGCTACACAAAGGAGTGTTGCATGGGTTGTCTATGTTGATAAAACTCTTATCCAGTCTAGTTTCAGACCACTCATACAGCAAGGTAGCCTCTGCTATAAAAGCACCAGAATAAGATGAGCAATAAATGATACAGAAGCTTCACAGCTATTAAGTATTTACAACAAAACTGCTGAAAGATTTTCCTTTCTTTCACATTCTGCCTTGTTACTTATCACTGTAAAGGACTTCTCCCAGCACATAGTTTATCCACTTAGTAAAATGAATTCTGTAAAATGGTGACTTATAGCATAGCTTTGGGTTGAAGGTCCATGACAGTAGCACAATTACTGCACAAATAAAGCCACTGCTGAGATGTCACAATAGCAGCGACTGAGGGAGTCATGGAGAACACAGAAATTCTTGTACTGGTTTCATATGACTAGTTTGTGTTGCTATAGGAAAGCAGCTAATAAACTACAGATCATTAGATGATGAATATTGACAAACAAAAGAATGAGAAAGTATGACCTATGAGTTTCTCACTGGGTATCACAATACAGTCTTCTGATAAAGATGGGTTAAAGAAAAAAAAAAAAAGCTTATTGAATTGAAAAGGAATTGGAAAATATTTTTTACATTCTTACTAGGCTGAGACTTGATAAAGGGAGGACCTAACTGTTATGTATCCCTGTTTCACCAAATGTCATTGCAGGAAACCATAAGACATCTAGGTACATATTCTAAGATAAAAGCTCTGCTGAAGTAGGCAACACCGTATAACATTTAGGAAGAGTTTTTGAAATAAAGGGACCCATAAACCCACAACTCTGTGACTGCTTGCAAACTCTTCCTTCACATTTTTCCTGCTGTGACTTCACTCTCCTGCTTATGTAGTGCTCCCTACTTTAATATCCTCATCTACCAAGCAAAAGTAAATAAAAACCATGGTGATGGACTAATTGCAGTATCTGCTGTGACTCTGCTTTCTCACTTTTCATCTAATCTACCTACTTGAAGTGTAAGGGATTTTTTTTATTTTATTTTGGTTTGGTTGGTTGGGATTTTTTTATGTTGTTGTTTTGTTGGGTTTGTTTTTGGTTTGGTTTTGTTTTGTTGGGTTTTTTTGGTTTTTTTTTTTTGTTTGTTTTGTTTTTTGTTACTGTTGTTGGTTTTTTTTTTCTTTTTTTTTTTTTTTTAAGAAAATATCAGTCTTAACCTGGGAAAAGAATAATTGTCATCCACTAGATAATTTTAAAATTTCTGTTTCAGTTTACTTTGGAAAGAGGACGTGATTAAATACAGAGATTATTAACTCTCTAGTGTACTAGATAGAAGTATTTTCTTTGTAATATGGGCTATGTGACACATGGTTTGGGCAATTAATTCGATTAATTATTATAGTTTTTATTGTTTTTACTTCAAGCATGAAAAATAAATCTTTTTGTTTCATCAGCAGTTTTTATTTGAGCAATTCTGTAAATTCTAAAGCATGTATTTCTAAATAAATTGAAAGGACAAATTTTTTTTTATGCTTTGAGTTTTAAAAGTAAACCACAGTTTTTGTGAATATTTATACCTCTTGCTGACAGCTCAACATTCTCTGACTCATGCTCCCTTGCCCTGAAATATGGCTTCTAGTCCCCAATGACAAGTCCACTAACTGCAACGATTACAGAACATCTATTTAAGTATTCCTCACTGATTCCTCTCAAAATTGTATTCTAGGATTTTTGCAGTATTCACTTGTCATGTAAGACACCTGAAAGTCAAGATTATGACAATACCAGTAGTTAGGAATAATTTTCTGTATGTATCTTCATAATTATTTAGAAATTCTGTATCTAGAAAAACTTATTTAAAAATAAAATTATGAAGCTCAAATTAGAGAAGCAACATGCGAAATTGAAACTCTTAAAATGATGATAGAAATTTCTATGGGTATCCACAACCATTCACAGTGTATTTCAATGGACAAATTTAAATTTTAAATAATCAAAACTGACACCGCAAGTTGCATTTCTATTATGCCTGTCAGATGCTCTTAAATGTGATCAAGAGGGCAATTCAAATTTATAGAAGACACTGTTCACTAGATTCTTTAGAAAGTGTATCTTATTTGAACTTTGTGACAGTACAAAGGAGAACAAGCCTGAATAAAAGAAAACCTTACTAACTTGGGTACAGTCTGATTCTGCCAGTCGATGGTCAGCATACTAATAATTTCCACAGTTAATAGGTTGCTTTCTAAGATGGTGATTTTTACATGACTCGCACAGAAGGGTAATACTGATATGATTGATATGTCAGCTATTACTTAATCAGGTAAAGATCTTTTGCATTGTTTATAGGCAATACAAAGTCAATGTAATGTCAGTGGAATTTTTCTAGTTGTTGGAAATGTCTTAATTTAATTGATGGAAAATTAACAGTTGAAGAACAAGAAAATCTCTTGCAGTCACATTGTCAAGGATTATGTTCCCCATCCCACACTAATGAATTTTTAGAGAAAATTCATAGCAATCATTCTACCTAGCATGTCAGTTTAATTTGGAGAAGGAAAATGTAACATAGTGATTTCAAATTTTGCCAGATCATACCAAATTTCAGAAGACAAATGCTACTATTAACAGATGAAATAAGACAACATTCTTCAGGATTGGCACTACTCAATGTGGAAGAAACAAGAAATCAGTAAATATTGTTCTAGTGTACAAATATATGTTTGTGATGCTGGAGAATATCTTAACTGCTAATTTCATGCAAAATTTATGAGGTTATTTCTGGCACATATAGATAAGCAACATCTTATTTCATATGTGGGGCAAAGATTACACACTTTTATCAGTTCACAAAAGTCCTTACCAGTTCAGAGATTAAGCCCTGTAAAATGATAATCATGTCTGAGCACTGATGGAAACAAAATTTCAACACTTCTGTCATTTGCCAAAATAAATTATAAAAAAATCCAACTAGCCAAGCACTGAATACTAGTATCTAAATAGGACAGCTGACATGATCCAGCATAGACTCAGAATTATTAAGGGAGCTGTAATGAAGACCACATAGTAGTTCTGTCTGCTAAGGGTTTCTGTTAGTTGCTGTGTCTGCAGTAGGCCTGTTTCCTTCT
>VXAU01001341.1:320201-332532 GCA_013399695.1 Formicarius rufipectus | reverse complement strand
TACATATGTTGACAGTGATCACCAAAGAAGTTCTTATGTAGAACTTCAAGCATGCTAGGCTTGAGTTTTCTTCAGATCAACAGACAGCTAGAATAAAGAAGTTTTATGTTACAGAAAATCTCTTTACAGTAATAACCTCACATAAACAGGATAAAGCTTTAGGTGAACAATTGGCAAACTGGTACTGATGAACCAAAACTCCAAGGCTTCAGGTTCTTGTCCAGAATGTCTCCTTCACTGCATGATGTTCAGAACATGAGAGCATGAGATACTCTACATTAATGAAGTTTCATGCTAGTGAAATGAGATAATTGCAGATGTGGGCATGCAGCATATACGATTAAAGATTTCAGTGACATGCTGTTACATTGTTAAAAAAAAAAAAGAATTCCAACACTTAAACTAGCTTAGCACTTCTGAAATATATTTATATTGACACAACTCAGAAGGGAATTATGGCTGTTATTTCCTTAATGCCTTCTAATCCATCTAGACTTCTATGAATTGTTAACAATGAAGCATTTTGTCCATAATAATTTTTTGCATTTAAGATCAGAAGTCAAATGGGTTGTGAATGTTCCTGATAACTACTAATTTAATCATTCAAGGTCTCCCAGGAAGCAATTTGACTAATAGCAAGAATAAAATACATTTTCCAATGCACCATGAATATGATTACAAAAAACATTCCAAAAGCAGTTCCAGGCATATACAGTGATGGATAGGTAGTTCATACATCATGCCATGCTCCAGAAATACCAATAGACCAATGTCATGATGTCACTTAGAATAACAGCATATCTGGAAACATTAGAAATGTACCAAAGGTAAAACTGAACAATGCCAAATTTTGCTATGTACTCTTCCACAAGGTCTTATGCATATTGTTTTATTAATGTGACCACCAAGGACCACTCAAATATACCTCCTCCTGGAACTTGGACTATAAGATAAGCCACCACAGCAGGAACTGGAGATATGGTAAAGGTGGTACTGTTTTCTGAGTATTATCTTAGACTTAGGAGGAGGTTAACAAATCTTGGGAAGAATAATGGACACATAGAGCACAGAATTTACAGGCCACAAGGAAAGCCAAATCAGCAACTGTGCTGACAATTTCAGACTGGGTAAATGGTAATTCTGGCAGAGTGAGATCACAATCATTGACTCATGGCACACCAACTCAAAAAACCCACTGAGTCCAAAGAAGAGAAAGACTGAGCATGCAGATAATTACCATTAGAAGCAAGGGAATCATTAAACCAATATATTAAGAGAACTGTGCAGCCAATGAGCATTAATTCCTGTGTTTGTTAAATTGTATAAATAATTAAAAGTTTGAACGATCTCAGGGCCTTGACCACTGAGAAACCCAGGATGAAGAAGGGTCTACAAGACACCACTAGATCCACAGGTTGTGACTGTCTTCTTGATCTTTCTCTCTCTCCTCTGTTTTCTATTTCTTTCTATCTTTACTTCACATTCATGGTTAAATAAGATCTGTATTATTAATTTTGGTCTCACTGATATGGTCTCATTTGTGCCTTAATTCAGGCAGAGGCATCTCTCACTAATCAGATCTTACCACATGCCTTGATAAGAAATAGATCATCCTACAAATGCACAAGTGAATGTAATGATCGGATAAAGGGGAGTGGCTTCAAACTGAAATGAGTAGGTTTAAACTTGATATTAGGAAGAAATTATTTGCTGAAAGGGGATCAAAGCACTGGAACAGGTTACTCAAAGGAATTGTGAATGCTCATTATCGGAACTGTTCGATGAGGCTTTGAGCACCCTGGTCTGGTGGACGGGGTCCCTGCCCACCGGGTTGCAACACACAGTTGTCAGTCTGTCAGGAACATACACTTTGTCATTACTATGAAGCAGAGTAACCATGCAGAGCATTTCTGCAGGAGAACCTTGCTAAGACTCTGCTTCTGCAGAAAGACTATGTACAGCTTGTTTCTCTCAGCAATTGCTGCTCTGACAGCCTCATCTGTACCAGCCGGCAGGCAGGTACTGGGAAAGCACAAACCTTTATGGCATGGCATAGTGAGATGAAGTTGAGGCCCTCACAGTCCCTCCCTCTCTCCCAGACTCTGCTGTGCTCTTTTGCCTTCTTGCAAAAATGAATGAAAGAAGGGGTGGAAACAGACTACAATTAAGAGTACCCCAAAGCACAAAAACATTTGACTCTAAACTAAAAATTGTGAACTATGAGCATCACCATTTCACACCAGTCAAATCAGTAGGCTGTCAATCTCACAAATCTCTGACAGTTCTTACACTGGTCTAGGTTTTGAAATGTATCATTTCTCTGACCCTTTTTTAGGACATATATGAGTAAGGTCACAAAACCAAGGATCATAAAATTTTAGAAGACTGGCATTAAAATTGCTGTCCAGTTTTAAAGGGCATTTTTCTTATGATTCAATAGTCAGTTGTCTTCAGGTTTTTCATACTGCAATATGTAGAACCAGACACCTATATGGCATGGCAGTAGGGAATGAATGATGACATAAGATTAAATTTAGCTTCAAATAACTCTTAGAACATTGTTCTTTTTACTGTCACAGTTCCTGTAGGGAAAAAAAAAAAAAGAAAAAAAAAATAAAGTACTGCAGATCCCCCTGCACATGCATTCTTACAATAACAGACAGATTACCCAAAACAATTTCTCGCCTGCTAAAACATCAGAATATTTGAATTACATACTTGATCATTAATATATGTATGAGTTTGTTAGAATTAAGTGAAACACTTATATATACTTTTTCTATATACTTATATGTATTCTTCTCCATGTTTCATGTTTCTTGGTTTTCTCCATCAAGATAATTTTCATTCTTCTTCCCAACAGCTATCGTTGATCTTTTCTGAATCTGAATCCATTTTATGAATAATATTCTAGTAAGATACCATAACAAAATTAAGGTAACAATACACTTGCAATAGCAGTTTTGAGGTTAAAAAGAAAGTTTTATTCCTTCTCCAATTCATAGCATTGGTGAAAGCAGATAAAAATCACAAATTTTTTTTGTGTTGTTTTGTGTTTTTTGTTTTTGGTTTTGTTTGTTGGTTTGTTTTTTTTCTTTTTGTTTTGGTTTTTGTTGTTGTTTTTTTTATATACAGCTAATATTAAAATCGCTTGTCAACATACTATCTAATTTCAATTTTATGCCCTTCAGTATTATTTCTTTCTACATTTCTTCCCATTCTATTGATTTATTATTTTTTAGCCAGCTGCACAGTATTTCCACATGTCAAACTGAACCCTATACTTTTAACTCCTAATTTTCTCTCCATGTTTTTAATCTGAAATAGAACTGGCTGGTAATTTTGCAGGTGATATATGTTATCAACTATACATCCTAAAATGCCCCAAAACCACAGCAGTTAATTGATAGTTTAAAAATTCTGCTTACGTTTTCAACAAGATACATGAATTTGGATAAAAGGAGAGTTAGTCTCATCTGCCTGAAAATAAACCTTGTTGTGAGATTTGAAAAACAGCATAAATTCAGTCACTGAAGAGTCTCCAATTCTATGTTCTATGTGTGTTTGTACAAATACATATATGTATGTATGTATGTATGTATGCATACATACATGTATTGGTCAGAAAAATCAAATGAAACATCAATCTTAAGCTCTTATCTGGAGATGACTTAACACATTCATAATTTTTAGTATGTGCATACTATAATTGCCTTCAATCTCAGAGCTCAACACATGTTTCCAAAAGCATCTGCAGGAACAGATGCTTACATAATTTTATAGAGTCCCTACATCCAAAACACTATATAAATTTTGAGAATTTCTTCACAGATTCTGCTGAGAACATTCAGCTAGGTAATATAATACAGCCATAGGACTTTCAATTGTAATAAAACCCTTAGAAATGAACTTTCCTTTGCATTTTCTGTATTTGTGGAGATGGCATATATTTATAGTAGATATGTGTTCATAGATACACAGATTGATGCTTACAAAGAAATGAAAAACATCATAATGATTTTTTTATCCATGTATTTGTTATATATAACTTTCTCAGACAGACAAGAATAGGGAGGAAACACTGCATTTAGAAACTACCATGATACCCAGTAAGGGTTATCACTTTCATTAATATCATATAAAAAGAAATTTTCTCCTTTATCTTGAGCTTCAGGAGAAAAAAACAGTAAATATGCAAACATGTCAACAAAACAGTTCATGTTACCTGGAACTGCAGCAGACCTTAAAAGGGTTAATTTTCAAGTTCCTTGTTATGATCTACTTTTATTTTCCCCAAGTACTCACTTTTGCAGTAAAAAACAGTATTGGTCATTTCTGAAATAACATTTTAAAGTTTAAAGCCAAAGAGTTTAATAAGGTCATCCATTTGCCTTATCTAGGAAACAGTTCCAAACATCCTCCTTCCCAGAACACTGAGAATATTCAAAAACTAATTTTAAACCTTAAATGTAGTGTGCAAATTGCTCCTACTCTGATATTACAGCATTGAGTTGTCTATTAAAAAAGTTTAGTGGCACAATAAGCAAGCTACACACAGTGAATGAGCTGCTAATCCAGTGGAAATGAGAGAACCTCTAAAGATTTAAAAAAAAAAAAAAAATCAGTCCAATTATTTTTCTCACTTCAACTGCAACAGCATTAGAAGAAAATTAAGCTGAAAGAACAACATCAAATTCATAGAATTAGAGCTTGATTTACTCCTTCTTTTGTGGAATCATGTGTGTCTGTCCAGAAAGCTCTAAAAATGTCTCAGGATATAAGAAGGTAGCAAGTCTGTTCTAAACTAGAGGATAATTAGAAAATGATGAATTTCCATGAGCCATTTCCATCTGTTGCACATTTTCCACTGCCCTGCAAAAGCCTGGCTGAGCTTCCCCAAGGAACCTTCCCTCAGGCACAAGGTGCCACTCGGACCTACAGCTGCACACTACAGCACATTCAATCCCACACATACAGTCACAGAGAGATTCACAGCAGAATGTATACCCAGGAGCAATCCTACCTGTTCAGGAGACCTCACGTCCAAACAGGAGAGTAATTCAAAAGCTTCCCCTTAAAAAATAATCTGTGGAAAATGTTTGCACTTGTCAAAAATGTTTTCACTTGTGAAAAACAAATTTGCACACTTAAAATAAAGGGAAAGACTTTTGAGTGAAGAATGTCATGAGACTGGCTGGCTGGTCACCAGCTTCATGAATTTAAGAATTTTTTTTACAAAAATTTTAAGTAAGAATTTAAGAATTCTTTAAGAATTCTCTGTTTTCTGACTTTGATTTCATATACTCTTAAAATAAATTGCCCCTACCTCCCTAAAATCACTAAAGATGTTGGTTTTTTTGAGAAATCTGAATGGAGAAAGGACATTTAAAATAAAAGAAATAAATTAGAGAGTTAAGAGGTCACGCAAGTTTACTAAAGATCTGGAACTGAAATTCAAGGCAGAGGGAAAGATGAGATGGATGATGAAAGGACATGCTTGTCTGAAACAATAAATAAAATCACAACTGACAGTAAAAATCTATTAAGAGTTACAATTTTCCCCCCATCATTTAACTGAATTTAATTGACTAAACAAAATTTGTCTTGATCCCTGATACTGATCATCTGCATCTGAAAATGCTGATCATTTCTTCTGAGGAAGCTGAAACTCCTAAGGAATTCCCTGTAATTCCTATTAAATTCTAAGCTTATAAGAAAGCTAAGTTTTGATACAAAGTTTATGATGGATTTAGCCAGTTTATGAAGAAGTTACTCTTTCTTTTTGAGATGGATTTTTCTCTGCAGTAAAGTTGCATTTACATACAATCAGCACATTATACAGGCAGCTCTTTGTCCAGCTGAGGTTTTTTTTTTGTTCTCAGATTTCCAGTTCGGTTTTAAGCAAGAGGCAAGGACTAAACCTGAAAAGCATTATTTTTTTTTTATTTTTCAGTCAGCAAAAAATAGGTAATAGTTTATTTACAACAGCAGCCAACTGAATGTGAGATATTTGTTTCTCTCATTGCCCTGTATCTTACGCTATCCTCTAAGGTATGAAGCTGAGTCAAGGGAGGTTTAGGCTGGATATCAGGAAAGGGTTTTTCACCCGGAAGGTGGGGCACTGGAACAGGCTCCCCAGGGCAGTGGTCACAACACCAAGCCTGTCTGAATTCAAGAAGTGATTGGGCAATGCTCTCAGGCACATACTGTGACTCTTGGGGCATGTTGAATAGAGTCAGGGGTTGGACTCAGTACTTCTGATGCGTCCCTTCCAACCCAGCATATTCTATTATTTTGTGATTCTATAAACAACTTTGCTTCCATCATAAAACAGGAAACAGTTTACAGAATTAATTATTAGATTATATTGAAAGGTGTTTATAGATTGTTTCACTCCATATTTAGAGGATGGACTGAAAAGTTGGTCTTTTATAGCAGTAAGGCAGCAGGATCTCAGAGAATGAACAGAAATCCGCTTGCTTTCTACATAGCAAATAAGCTTACTTACAAATGGTGTTTACACAGAATAACCAATTGATGCTTTAGAAATTATTTGTTCTATGGATGTCTGTAGTCTATTCAAAACAGCATTTTCAATTCAGTTAGTTTAATAAACGCATTTATTTTAAGAATCACCAAAACCTTTAAAAGACAGTATACTTCAGTGTGAGCCCTACTTAAATATTACAGAATTTGCAACTGAGGAGAAAAAGAGAAAGATACAGTATGTAGAGCAATTTTCAATTTTAAAGCATCTAAATCATGGCAACACAGATCCATTTTAATGGGACATAACTGACACAGAATGTGCCACCTATATAATAAGTGGTCCAGCTTTTCTAGATCAGGTGTACAGATCACAGCTATATTTCTTCTAATATGAAAAGAACAAAACTAAAAGATATAACAAATATGGAATATGTAATAAACACATAAATCTTCTGAAAAAGATTTCTGAACAAAATGCTTTTGTGTGCACATACAAATGTGTCTCTATCTCTATGCAGCTTTGTGCATGCTTGTAGATTGATGTATCCTGTGAGTACAAGCTGAGTAGCGCAGAGGATACCACAGGGCATACATAGCAATGTAATCCTCTTTTGAGGGGATGGGGATGTGACTTTTCCTTAGGCAAATTTTCCTGTGTGTGAAGAGATTTTGAGAGAACAGTAAACACAATCTAAGGAGACGAAAGCAACCATTTGCTGGCTAATTGACATAAAAAGACAGCTAGGATTAGGGAGTTAGACTAAGCACTGATATGGTGGCCTCCAATAATGATGGCCTGTGAGCTCTTGCTGACTTCCTTTTATTTACTCATTTTAAACTTTTCCTATTTCATACATCTTTAGCCCATCTGTTGACTCACACCTCCAGGAATGTTCATGAGTTTCTGACCTTAAGTAAATGAACTCGCTGTACCATGCTGTACCATGCACAGAGGGTTAAAAGGTTGTGCTCCTCTGGCATACAGCAATTACACCAGCATTCTATGACATGTAGATGAATCCTCTTCTTGGTGCAGTAGTACATTTCCTCAGAAGAATACATCACACTATACACTCATCACCTTACAGAAAAAAGTATGAGAAATGTTATGAGAAAAATGCACTTTTATTTTTTCAATAACATTTTAAAATATACTCCATCAGTTCAGGACACAACACTAGGGACTGAGGTTGGTTTGTCAGTCTCCCAGTTATTGCTACAGCTAGTGTGGGGGCTAGAAGTAGATCCCATCCATGAGATGAAAGAAATTCAGGCAGTTCTATTTTCTATCTTGTGGTTGTTTTGGTTTTTGTGGGTTTTGTTTTTTTGGGTTTTTTGTTGTTGTTTTTGGTGGGTTTTGTTTGTTTGTTTGGGGTTTTTTGTTTGTTTGTTGTTGGTTTTTTTAGGTTTTTTTTTTGATTGGTTGGTTGGTTTGGTGTTTTGTGGTTTTGTTTGATTTAAAAAAAAAAAAAAAGCGCTCAAATATTGAAAGGTTTCTGATGTCAAACTTCTCTTCACTAATGCATTAACTCCAAGAAAGTGAGTTTAAGCTCACAAGTTACCCTTAGGGAGATACCTACATGTGTGTACTTTATGTATTTCTAAACGATGCCTGTAATCTCAGTTGCAGACTACTGCCCTGTGCCACCACTGGGTATTGTCTCCCTAATCAGCAGCTTATGAGCAACAGAAAAATGTCTGTTGGAGATGTATCAGATTGTTTCACAACTAACATTGAGTGATGGGACATCACATATATATATAATTTGTTTCCTCTACATGAGGTAGGCTTGTGGGTACCACTTCCTACAAGTTACACCCATCTCGCAACAGCTTGTCTACTATCATTCCAAAAAGTTAGGTTCTTCAACTTGAAACACTGGGAATGTCTCTTGCAACAGAAATATGATTAACAAAAGCAGCTACGGGAGAAGTTTCAGCAGAAAGAACAGAAAACTGGTTATGTTGTCACAACTCTCATGAGTGGTAACAGATTACTGGTGATACCCAGGGCTTGGCTCAATTTTAAGGCATGATGTGTGTGCAAACTAGGGAAATGTATATGTTACACATGTTAAAAGGGTTTATGGGAGAGCAAGCACAAAGGTTTCTGAAGCATATTCCTCATCCACAGTTGTCCCACTAGTGCTATTCAATATGGATTCAGCCAGTCTGAATCAGCCCGCTCTGGATGCCAGCTGCACAGGGCCAGTTGGCCAGGGCGACATAAAACTTTCATTAGACTGGATCACCACAGCAACAGCATAATCTCATTGCTTTTTATGGGGCTTGAAAAAGAGAAAGTTCTTCTAAAGAGAATTTTAAGAAGGAAATCATGTCACTTGATCGCTAGAGGTAGAAAATTAGAAATACCTTCCTTTAGCACAAAAGACTAGTTTAATACACTAAGTCATATATCCAAAATGAGGTTCAATTACAAAAAAAGTCCTCACAGTTTAAGACTGCTTTAATTTCTAATTCCATTATAAAAGAGCTTTTTACCTGTCTTAGGCATCTATAGGCAACTTTGCCTCAGCTGTACCCTACACCTGGCAATGCAAAAGACTTTGTGCTGTTCCCTTTGTTAAATAGTGGAAATACTGTGCTCACCATTTAAACAGTTTTGACAGACCTGCAATCTGAATTGACCTCTAGCTTACAAAACCTTTTGTTTGTTTGTTTGTTTGGTACAGCACTTATTCAGGCAGAAGTTGACAAGTAGCCCATTAGTGCTAATTGTCACAGATCTTCTGGCACCAGAACCAACAGTGCAGTCTGAGGTACTGAGAGCTCAGTGTTGAGGTGTTTTTTGTTTGGTCTTTGATGCCAGATCAGGACTCATGTAAGTACTACTTTTTCTGACAAAATCTAAAGCCATATTATGCCATTCTGTAGTATTTTAATATAGCAATTATATATCAGTGTTTCATTTCATAGTGCTTCATATCTTCTGAAAAGATCCAAGTTATAGATATTTATCCTGAGAATACTAGGGACACAGAATTTGTGGATATGTATCAAGTTAATGACCTTATGCATCACAGATCATGAATTTTTTTTCCTTCTATATGCAGAAGATTTTTTTTTCTAAATAAAACTAAGAAATGCAAGGAGTTTCAGGCAAAAAAAAATGGTATGAAATATTCAACCATAGTACAAAAGATTGCCTATACAAAAAATATCCCTTGATCATTAAATAGGAAACTATATCTAGGTAAATATATAAGGCAAAATTACATAAACCAACATGTCTTCATTGGTGTTTCAACAAATATCACTAACTGCATCTTTAATGATAGCTTACAGTATTGTCTATCAAAGGAATATTTTATACCTTTTCATTCATGTAGTCACTTGCCCATACATTACAGTTTTCTGAGCTATGAAAAGTCATTTGTCACTCCATGGGGCAAAAACTTCTTTGAAATAAATGAGACTACTCTGATGAATTTGAAAAAAAAAAATAAAATTCCCATTCTAGAAATGAAAAGGTTCTTCATAACTTTTCAACACAGAAGAGCAAAAATAAAAAACTCTAAGAGCAGTCTTCCAAGAAATACATAAAAACAATCACAAATTGCTTCTTGGGAAGATGCATAAGTGTATAATACCTCATCAAGCCTTGTTCACCCTGATCACAGAGCCTCTCTTGAACAACCACCATATACACATGCACACCTGCACAAATCCAATGCCTCAGAACAGTTTCATACCAACGTAGATGTTGAGGTAAACCAAAACCACAAGTGAAAGAGTGGAGGTTGTTGCAGTGTGCACCCAGAATATCCCCCAGATAACGAATATGTCAATATACTATTCAGGTAAAACTGCTGACTCTTTCCCTCTTTTGGGAGGTCTGGGGACTTTTCATCATACAGCTATATTCATTCAAAATGCTGTTCACCAAAAGGTGTATCTATTTACAAATAAATTCTTTAAATAGGTCACAGAGTCTATAGAAAGAGTAGTGCTCTGTGCAGTACCTTTAACTCTTCCCCCTAATGAGCAAAGTGAAAAATGGGTATCGTATGCTCTCTAAAAAATGCTGCATATTACACACTGAAATACTTCAAGACTTTTTTTTTTTAATTTTAATTAATGTTTTTCTTAGTTATTTTTATTATTATTATCTTGTTTTCTGTGTTTTGAAGGTTCAACACTAGAGACTCATGGATGTTTTCTAAAAGGGAAACTCCATAAAGGACTATCCAGTTGCAAAGTGGTTGCTACCTCACACTTATCAATGTGACTCTGACTTCTGGCAGTGTAAAATTCCTGAATATCTCCTACCTTTTATTCCTCAGAGGAAAGAACAAAAGACAGGAAAGTGACAGTTTATTTCTCTGCCACTGTGAACAATGAGATGCAGAACTCATTTTGAAAGGAAACTGTTGCACATTTCTTGGAACTGAAAATTCTTGTAATTCCTCTAAAGAGAGATAAATTAAGTTGCAAATATTTAGCAGCCCAATATAACCATATAAGTAACTATTTATTTTCATTAATTTTCCATCCAGATAATCAAACATTTAGAAATACTACCAAGTATGCATACATATAACTCGTGCATATGACTATGTAGATATAAAAAGAAATAAGGTTTGGCTACTTCACTCTCACATTATATCACTTTGTGACCTAGTTCCTATAGCTCTTTGACATCTTCAAGTTCCAGAACATTTCCTTTGTCCATCTCCCTGACAAAGGAGAGTACCTGAGTGTCTTCCTGCACGCCACTGCACATCTGCTGCCATTAAAGACCTTTAGCTCTTCCCAGTCCCTGAGAGGGTGCCTTCAAAATGTTTTTTTTTTTCTTTCTTGGGGCTGCTGTCAGAGTGTTAAGTACAGATGAGCTAGAGGAAAAGCATAGATATAGCAGCATACATATTAACGATAATGAAAAGGAATACACAGTGTCTTTGTGAGGGATGATGTGGTTGTGGAAGAAAAATTAGGGACTGACACTAAAGAGTTAGAGACATATTGAAGACTGTACTTCAGCAACTTTAATGTTATTTTGGCAAAAGAGAATATCTGTGAATGCCGTTTAGGTGATGACTATACTCTACTCAACCTGCACCACCTGGTGTTATCAAATAACATAGCTGATGTTAGATCGGATGTAAGGTTGACAAACAATAATTTAGAATTAGGATTTGGTGAATTATGTTTCTGCTGCCTTCAAATAAGCTATATTGTAACTCAGTATTTCTTCTGATTTGAGGACAGAATGCCAAGAAGTGCTGAACAGTTGAACATCAATTAAACTCAGGTATTTCTATTAGCAAGTCTTGTCCAATACATCCTCACTTCCATTTTAGAAGCACCTCCATAGCCATTCTTTAGGAAGAGATCTAAAATTACCTCCATATACATTTCTCAAGAATGGTGGAATATATTTCAGGAGGGGAAAAAAAAAAAACAAAACAAAGAAAATCTGTACTCCAATAACATCAGAACCACCTTGAAGGGGGTTCATGTGTGCATGTGGAGGAGAAGGGATGGGTCAAACCTCATGGAGGTGTGGTGGCATCGTATCCCTCATGGCAGACCCTGAAGCCCGCATGGGAAAGCTCTGGAATGGCTGTCAGTCACAAACATCCTGGTAAAACTACAACACACACAGTTCCTGGAGCCCCTGACCCAGCTCAGATTGGCAGAGACAGTGGGAACACAGACCCTCACCCTGGACTGGGACCCTAGAGTGGCCAGGGTGGAGACCAGAGGAGATAAAACAAGCACAGGGGTGCTATGTATCATGGCCCTGCCACCTGGACCTGTGAGAAGCTGGCCTCCCAAAAAGTCTTGGGAGTAGCCATTTCTCCTCTCTTTTCTTGCTCTG
>VXAU01001341.1:227344-320149 GCA_013399695.1 Formicarius rufipectus | reverse complement strand
TTTTTTTTTTTTTTTTTTTTTTTTTTTTTTTTTTTTTTTTTTGGTGGCTTGGAGCTGGAGTGATTGGATTTGACTTGAGTGTGGTGAATTGGTTGAATACTGACCTGGGTGTTGTGCATTAATATGTCCTGAGCCGGTATCGTGGAGGAATATTTTGTCTAGCTTGGGTTTTGCCCTTTTGAATCATTGCCGAGTTCCCTTATTTTCTCTCCTAAACTAATAAGGAAACTCCTTATGAACAAACTATTGGCTTATTTTCTGGGCGTTTTCTTAAGATGTTAAAGAACCTCATATACATAAATATTAAAGTAATATTCTTAGCACAGCCTGTGAACAAAGGCTGGAGTGTTACAAGACAAACTGAGGGAAGATGGTATGCCCATTTTGCAAAGCAAGGTTTATACAATAGTTTGTGACATGATGGAACAAAGGTGTGGAACACAAATCAAAATCTTCTAATTTTCAGTGTACTGCCTCAACCAAAAGCCAAGGTTTCTCTGCTCTAACGCCAAAGAAATTAGTACCCAAGCCTATATCTTTAGCATATAAATTAAAAACAATAAATCACATCTTTTTCATGTACTTTTTCATTGTGATGTCCTTTAATATACTACTTCCATAATGGCTAGCTTTCATTAGTTTTAACACATGCAAAAATAATTATGTGAAATGTGTAATATTAGAAGAAAACATATAGAGACAAATTTTGTATTATTAGCGTATTCATAGATTCTACTGTAATCAGACCAGATGCTTTAATTAAGAATAACTATGACATTAATTAAACTATAATTTTAATACATGATTCTAGTCATAGAAATTGAGCTATATTCATCCATCTAGGCTCAGTATATATTTCTCTAATTCTTCACATAAAATATATGCATTCATCGTCTCCTAGGAAAAGGCCTTAGAAAAAAAACAATTCTTACAATTGAGTTTTGTATTTGTTTTTGCTTTTTTTTGCTCCATGATGGACTCCCTCCAGTAACTGCTCTTTCAGTAACTCTGTGATTGTTTGCTTTGTCACATATTCATTTCCACAGACAATGAATATTCAGTTGTCTTTTTGTTAAGAAAACAAACACCCTTAATACTGTCCATTAGTGCCTGCATATGTTAAAAGTAATATCTGCTTAATTCAGTCATGTTTTTCATTTTATTGAGAAGAAACTTTGCAAAAACTTTTACAAAGGAATCTCATTAGAGATTTCAATGCTTTATTGTTTGATTTAGTTTGACAGAATGATGCTGGCACTGGGCATGTCAGACATTTTGGCAGCTCCTATTGCAGAGGGGTTTTGCTTTAACATCAGTATCTCTCAGGGGTTTGCCTACTTGAATTTACTTCTTTGTGGGGTGGGGATTCCTGTCAGACCTAATGATCGTTATAATTGCTTCATATAGGATTTGTCTGCAGAATTACTGTGTGACCTTTATATTTAATTTAAAGCACTGCAATAAAACACAAAATTACAATAAAGGTAACTAAAATTTCCTCAGTGACACAAAGCCAACAAAGTTTTCATTTACTGATGGAAGAAAACAGATCAATGGAAGATTAATACTTCAAATGGATGTCATGCATAGCTGAAACCCAAAATTCTTTCATGGACTTCACTTGCTTTCTCGTCCTTTGGTTGGTAAATGACCTGTAGTTTGTGGGGGAGGTATGATCAGAAAACTGTAGGGAAAGCACTAAAAACATTCAACATCCATGGAGGGACTTTTGAACTACTACAGTGTGGAAAGTAGCGTAACTTAACTTCTAAAAAACCCAGTGCATCATTGGCAACTGCAGGAATGCAAAAAAAAGATATATAGAATTCCTACGCCTGCCAGAAGTTAATGTCTATTTTACTGTTACAATAAGTTCTGTTCATGGTAAATCATTAATTTTTTGTAGGGCCAGTTGTCCATTTTGATGGCCTTAAAATAATTTCTTCACAATATAATTTCCTCAACCTATGAATTATTGTCAGCTTATTATTCTGTTTGCCAGGATTTAAAACATTCTTTTCTTATGTTCTTCCTTCTCATCCTCTGTTTAGTCAGTGTGTTAATCCCATCAGCCTCAGATGCTTTAAGATGCTTAAATATGGGCTTTTCTGATCACCCGTGCAACAAAGAATTTAATTCCCCTGGTGAAAAATTCTCCTTTGCATGATTATTGCACATTTATTGTCAGTTCTGAACAAAATATACATAATTTGCAATGCTAATTGTGTGTGACTGCAAATTTTTTTGTCTGGGGGATGGGAAAAGAGGGCTTACAATATTTAAAATACAGTACATTGGTTTACTTGTGTAAGAAAATGGTGTATGAGATATTTGAGATCTTATGTTATGAAAAAAGGCTCTGCAAATGGCATTAGTTACCTACTACATCTGATGAAAAACTAATTTCCATTTCTTTTGCACTTTATGAAAATTAGAAACAAATATATCACTAAAACAAAAAATAGAGTTCTACAAAACAGATTAATATAAAATAAAACTGTGATGGAAGGTCACCATTACTCTTAAATTAATAGGTCAGAGGACTGAAACATTTAGTCACTGAAGATGAAGGGTTTTTTTCTATTTTACTATATTCCTTCTTACATCTCATTGACAGCTAACAGTAATCAGTTTCTTTCCACCTGTTTATACACAGTACTTCAATACTTACAAAGGTTCAATAGCTAAATATGCAGCTGTTTAGGAACAAGAATCTAAGATGATAATAAATAATTTCTTAATACATCCATTGCTTTTCTGTGGTATTCACCTTCTATACTGGAAGTCATTTCCCTTGAGAAAAGTAAATTTTGGTAGAATAAATTTAAAAAAGACCATTGCTTCCTCTAAGTTCACTTGCTGTTTGAACAAGGTGCCTTTTTTCCCAAAAGATCAAAAATTATCAATAATTCCTCTTTTAGAGAGACTGCTTTGAGATGCCTTAAATCATCAGTGAGATACAGAATATCTCAGGCAAAGTGAGAACTGGATAGGACAATAGCAGCTGTCTTTCTCAGCAAATTGGTCTGGTTGATTAAAAAAAAAAAAAAAAAAATCACCCTTAGGATGTACAGTTTGTGCCAAAGGAGACATGATTCAAATCAGATTAGATTTCTGCCCTTTACAGTTACATTGTGTTTCTCATTCTGCTTTGGAAAACACTGACAGACTGAAGAGCAGTTGTATAGTGCAAGTGTTTCAAATAGAATCTTTCTGTCTCAGTATCCTCTGAGACTCATCTAGAAACCTCTGAATCTCACAGGTCACTGTCATGGTTTAACCTCAGCTGGCAATAAAACCTCACACAGCCTCTTACTCACTGTATTTCTTGTGGGATGGGAGTGGGAAGAAGAGTGAAAGTGAAAATACTCATGGGTTGAGTTAAAGATAGTTTAATAGGGAAAGCAAAAGTGCACACAAGCAAAGCAAAACAAGGAAATCCTTCACCCCTTCCCATAGGCAAGCATGTGTTCATTCATCTCCAGGAAAGCAGGGCTCCATCCCATGTAAGGGAGACTTGTGAAGACAAAAGACTTCACTCTGAATGTCTCATCTCACTTCCTTCTTCTTCCCCCGATACATATGGCTAAGCATGATGCCTTATGGTATGGAATATCCATTGGGTCTGTTGGGTTAGCTGACCTAGCTTTTTCCCCTCCAAGATTCTTGTGCACCCCCAGCCTCCTCCCTGGTGTGGGTGGAGAGAGGGGCAGAAAAGTCCTTGACCCTGTGTATACACCACTCAGCCACAGTGAAACCATCATATGTTATCAACACTGTTTTCAACACAAATCCAAGGCACACCCCATACCAGTCACTGTGAAGAAAATTAGCTCTACCCCAGCCAAAACCAGCACAGTCATGCACAACTAACAATGAAATGTGTGAATCAGACTTCTAAAAGCTGTGGTCTTTTCTGAGGAGGTAAGACTTTACTCAGTTCCTCAAAGCTCAAAACCTTAGATACCATGGATATGACAAACCAATTACATAGAACTTCTTTAGACTAATTGTACTAAATGCCATAGCTGTGGCATGAAACTGGTGGTTTTTTTTGTTATTAGGATGGCTGTCAGCATGACATGAATGCTGAGCTTCACTATATTCCTTTGAAAACCCAACAGCTGTTCAATTTTTGTCTCTATGAAGGCAGTATTAGAACAGTATAAAGGTATCAAGATAGACATCTGTTCAACTGCACTTATATCTATCTCGAAGATTTTTTTTCTTAATAAATCTTCATTTAAGGGTGGTAGACACTTTTAAAAATGCAAATTGCACATAAAATGTCTTTAAGTTATGCAAGTATTACGTGCATTTAACAGAGGAAAAAAAAAGATGCAAGAATAAGTGGTTTGTCCAGGCCCAAATATTATATTAAAAGCAGAATCCATATGAACAGTCTATATACAGTCCTATCACTCAAAACATGATGCTAGTCCCAGGGAAATCTGTGGCTGCTTTCTGACCGCAACCTCAGGGTCAGAACTTCACACAGAATCATTCACCTCAGCTACTAGAGAAAACACTGCTCTAATCTGCTCACACTGCAGTCTACTTTCACAAAAAGTTAAAAGACTACATTGAAGAACAGTAACTATATAATACTTTAAAGGAAAGCAAAAAGGAGGACACTTGGTTAACTAATCTCCTTTAAACTCCTGCATTTTGGAAATATATATAGTAAGTGGAAATGTAAAAATATGTTTGTATTACTATATCAAAGTAATTGAGGGAAAGTCTCTCATTCATTGAATACAAATATTATAAACTAGAGTAGGCAGGCACAAAAATTACAAGAACACATCAGTTTAAAATGGAATTACATAAACATGGCCTGCAGAACTGCGCAATTTCTCTTGTAACTAAAAACATATTTCTAATAAAGATTCAGATATGTATTTTGATTTTAAAATACTTTTGATTTAAATACTAAAATAATATCAAGATAATCTCTGAATAAAAACCATTAATTTGTTAAAGTCAAATGTCAGTCACAAAATGAAGTTCAAAAAAGCAATACACTAAATAAGTTTAACCTTCATGATTAAAAACAAAATTATGGTTCTGTAATTTTTAAACTAGATGTTTATTTTTGGAGAAATAATGACTATCATATGACACATTGAAAGCAGTGTTAGATGGTAAGGTAATTGAAACACAAGTCTAAGAAATTTACCTGCAAAGTAGGACACTGCAAGATTTGTTGGATCTTAACTGTTTAAACCTGGCACAAAAAGGCTTATAATCCTTAAAAATAAGTAGAATTAATATCAGCATTATTTTTGTCCCTGCTACTGAATTACTCTTCTCTTTAGAAAGATTCATAATGAAAATCACAAACTGAACTTGGTTAAAAAGAATTCTCTAGGTCTGATGAAAGTTGTGTTTACTATATTTAAAGAAATTGTACCAACATCTTTGACCTCCTGGACAAAATCTCAGAAAATCTACCTTTAACCCAATGACAGCATGGTTCACTTCCATGTACAAGAATTTGAATATAAATGTATGCAGAGAAATTTCAAAGTTGGACAGCGTATTTAAATTGTTTAGTGAAAGTGCTGCAGATTTTCTGACCAGTTCCCATTTTGTAACTACTGAAACTTAGTTTTGTTTTGGGTTTTTTTGTTGTTTGTGGGGGGGGGTTTGTTTGTTTGTATTTGTTTGTTTGGGTTGGTTTGTTTGGTTGGTTTTTGGTTTTTTTGGGTTTTTTGTTAGTTTGCTTGTTTTGATTTTGTTTTTGGCTTTGTTTTGTTTTGTTTTGTTTTGTTTTTCCTTGAGTTCCTATCAGCCAGGTTTAATTGTGGTTTATTAGTTTACAATAAACAGTCATCTATTTTATTAATTCAGGATTCATTTAACGTTCAGGAGAAATCTGCACAACTTTATTCTACTGCTCGCCCTGCTCTTAAGACTGTACTTATACCAGCAAAAGCAGGCAGGAAGCATTCTGTGCTATAAAGACATGGAGAATCTTTTATTTAGCATTGATAACATTACTGTTGAAATCCTGAGTAGCAGTAGATCAAACTAGAGCAAAAACACTTTGGAAGAGAACATCTACCACTGAGGAAAAGAACTAAATTCAGACCAAAGACCTGGTTATTTCAAGTAGCCTCTTCTGCCATTTTCTGCTTCTCAGAGTATCAGGGGCCGATGATTCAACTGTAGCCTGATCATTTGCTCTACAGTCACATATCTTCTGTGGCTGAAATGCAGACACAGATGGAAAATGAAAACCATTCTGCAACACAGGCGACAGCAACATGTTATAAAACAGCCATTAGCTGTGTTTTACTGGCTGCTTTTCATGCAAGGAAAAAAAAGGGAAAAAAAAAAAAAGAGTAAAATAGTCACATGGCTTATGAGGCAATTTCTAAAACAGGCATTAAAAAAAGAAATATATGCCTATGCGTTTGATGGGGGGGAAAAATCACATAAACTGATCTGGGAGTGAAAGGGATACGTTTAAAGAAGTGCGGCAGATGGAGAGCGGAATAACATCTCCAGTTAATTTATTTTTGAAGTACACAATGAGTTTTAGGATATAATTGAATTAAAGACTCAGTGAATGAAATAACCTTTTTCTTGTTCTGCATATTGTTCTCACATAAACAAGCATAGCAAGTTTTCTGAGACTTCTAGAAAACATCCAAATTTTGTTTGTTTGTTTTTCTCTTTGTTATGTAGTGCATCCAATGTAAACCTGCTGGTTGATGAATGGGTCTAAGTCTAGGAACAAAATGGCTAGTCAGTAGCTGCCTAAATTGCTTCCTCTTTTCACCATCACCTGGATACAATGTTTGCCGTGCAAGCATACCAATTTTGTGATCCACCAGCAACAGTTCCAAGTGACATTTTTCTTCTTCTTTAGAAGACACCTGCTTTAGGATCTTTCCTCTTTGATGCATGCACTAAGAAATGCCTATGCTTCAGTGACTTAAAAGAGGTACAGTCTTCCATACATAGACTGGTTTTAGTATTAATTCTATGCCATTAAAATTAATAGCCATGTATAAACAAAACAAGATATTTTTAATCTCTGGCTATGCTTACAAAAGAAAAAGGGGAAAAAAAAAAAAAAAAGGAAAAAAGGAATCTGTTTTATTAATCCAGTGGTTAATTTCTATTGCTCCATGGAAAATGTCAAGACTATCAAATAAAAAAAGTTAATCTACCTTGTCAGAAGTGTTTTCCTTACTTATCATACAGGTAAGTCAGTTACCTACTGGATTATTGTGCATACATACTCCTCACTGCCCCCAAACATACGTAACTAAATACTTCTGGAAGATGCATAAAAGTGAAATTCCTGCAGATTTGAAAAGGTAATATAATGCATTTCTTTTGATCAGCTTTAACATTTTTGCTTTTCAAATTGATCTCATTAAAAAAAAAAAGAAAAAAAATTAATCTAAGTGGGTTTCAGTGGACAATATTCCTACCAATCGTATTCCTATCATTCTTATATTTGGTGTGAAATTCTGCATTGAAAATGCAGAGGTACTCTGTGTACAGGATAGTCATTAGTGATCTACTTGCATATGCTCAGTATTCAAGGCATTGTGATCATAGAACTCTTTTTCTCCTATTTCTGAGCTCTTCTGTTTTATGAAACATCTTTACTGTAAGTAGCGCAATAACAGAAAAGAAGGAAACAGTTGTGAATTCCAATATTAAAGGGCTAAAACCCAAATGTTATCCAGTTCCACTTTCTTAAGCACTCTGGAAGCCCTAAATCACACTTAGCATCCAACTGCAATTGTAAAAGTGCAGAAAAACTTATAGAAAATAGTGACAATATACTGGATACATCATAGATGTGAGAATGATCAGCTTTTGAATTAGTGACACATTGGATTGCAATTTGGTTTGGATAGTAGAATACAGGAATATAAGGACTATAAGAATATATGGAATCAAGGAAACTATCAGGCAAGTGTGGACCAATGCTAAGGTGAGAGAATGCAAGAGAAGGTTTTGCAAAACAGCATTGTGCTTTTTCTTCTAGTCTGTCAACTTCAAACTCAGGTGAACTGTGAAAGGCTGTAGGGAGTAGAATGAAGAAAAGACAAAATGGATAGTCTTTAAACATCCAAAACATACTGTAGGCAAGGGAAAGTGAGAATAGCAATTCAGTACTCCATGAATTATGGAACTACTGATAGCAGAGACCACTCTACCTCTATTAGACAGTTCCCAAAATACAATACAAATTTTTATCACATTTGCTTTTATTTTGAATTGGACTTTTAAAGAGTAAGACACATCCTCTAGGAATTTTGAATTAGCTTATTTAACACAATGCTTCACTGAGGAGTAGAACATTCCAGGTTCTAAGAACTCCTCAGTGTTTGACAAGGTTTGTAACAGCTTAGTCTGCAATATGAGTCTTTCAAACCCTCTAGACAACTGACATTTGGATAGTGAGCAAGTGACATTTTACACAGTGTCTGTGTAACACCTGCACCAACCCTGTGACAGGTAGGAGATTAGGTACGCTGAGATAAAATTTTAGTGATGCCCCTGATTTATATTCCAGCTCTTCCTTTTACCTTTGATGAAAATTTACTATGCAAAAAATTTAGAACCGCAATATGTAAAGATATGTCTGGAAGGACAGTTAAATTTTATTGACCTTAAATTGGAATTTTTAAATTCATTAACATCAATTGATCTTTCTCTACAGTGGGCATAAAATCAAAACTCTAACCCAAAGGCTGTTGCAAAACTGCTAATACTGAGATCCATACTATTCTCCCCCTCTCCATTTTTTTCCCTTGGATTTTTAATCTACTCCGACTCAGATCTAATGTACTTTACTGACATCTCCCAACCCCCACCCTACTCCACCATCCAGTTGCTGTTATTGGTTGTTTTTTTTGTGTTTTTTTTTTTTTTTTTGTTTGTTTTTAATTTGTTTGGTTGGGGTTTTTTTTTTTGGGGGGGGGCTGTTGTTTGCTTTTCTTTTTCTCTTTGTTTCTTGTGTTTGTGGATTTTTTTTGTTTGTTTGTTTTTGGTTTGCTTTTGTTGGGTTTTTTTTTTGGTTTTTTTTGTTTTTTTTTTGGTTGGTTGGTTGGGTTTTTTTTCCCTGTCAGTGGTCACTTCTATTGCCCTGAGCTGATATACAATTCCTTCTTGGGACCACTTCCCTCCTCTCAGTTCCAAGACAGAGTACACAGTGAAACTTACAGAACAAATCCTGAGTTAAAGAATTAGCACAGAGATCATGTCCTGGGAACACTTCACACACTTCTGGCTACTAGTAAGATTGAATTTCATTGTTTCTTGAGAACAACAGGTGCAGTATAACTGCTTATTCTTCTCAGTGACAGAAATGGTAATGATCTGTAAATTTAGATGCAGAACTGGTAAGAGTTGTCACACATTGTTCATGTGAAACTTTTCTGTAAAAAACAATTTTAATCTACTTAGAGGTGACATACAGTCCAGAAAAATGGACTATAGCAAAGGGATCTCATTAAGTATTCTTCCCCAGCAGAGCAAAAATAATTTCACTTCTGCCAGTTCTTTAATGCACTTGCATATTTAGCTATCAATTATAATAAGTGAATGATATGCTCCAGGCCAGATCATCCAAGAGAATAAAAATCTGCATACAGCATTGGCATCTTAGAACTAAACCAAAACTGAATATGGCAAAGGAATGTATCTACTTTCTCTGTCAGTTACTGTTTGAGAACCGCTCTGGTAAGGTCTGGCTAGGAACCCAATGAGTAGCTCATTGTTTTGTAAGCTGTTACAACATATTAAACCATAACTTGGCACCTTCAAGGGCAGAAGGTTACTGGAGCTAGGCTGGTTCTTTCACACACACACGTTCCCCACCTTTTTTTTTTTTTTCCAAGAGGTATTTCATGATGTCAGGTGTGCAGTAAAATCTATCACAACTTATGCAGCATATCTTCTGATGACAGGTACCTTGTCACTACATGCTTCACTTTCCTTCCCTTGCTGCAGTCTGGCAGCTGCTTCACACTTTTCATTGTGCAGGTGCTTTCTTTTGGCAGACTTGTTCAAATAATAGAGCAATCCAATCAAAACATCACTGGGAACCCTTGACAGAACATTTGCTGCTATAGAAACATTTGCACTCACCATATGGCAAGGGCAGCTTAGGCTATGAAACTGTGATAATTTGGGGTTTTACTCAAGGAGGGCATCTGAGATTTATGATGGCCAAAATTCATTAAGTGTTGACAAAGCCATCCAAATGTTTAAAGCAATTTCGTAGGATAATTCCAGAGCTGAGTAAAGGAGAGGCATTTGTTTTTCACTGCCATTTATACAAGGACCTATCTGTTTCAACAACCATTCTGTACCTTACAACCACCAACCCATACTAAAGTGAGGCAGTAGCTTTCTATAGTAATAGAACAAAATATAACAGCTTGCAGTACCAGTCATCTTGTTTACAATCTTTTATTGAGCATTTTCAGTTATGTACTAACCAAAACATGAAGAAGAATGGTAACGTGACAAGCATGATAAAGCGATTGCTTCCTTCACATTTTAAAGGCAATTAATTTCTTAAATATACTACATTCTTTATTTGCTTCAAAAATAGAAAAGGATAATTTGTGTTTGCTGTAATTTTTACAATAAGAACCTTTTCTCTGTCCCCTGGCATGTACTATATAGATAATACATATCTTATATATTTCAAAACCATTATTATAAAATCTCACCATAAATAGTTGCAAAATACATGCTAGTATAAATCATCGAGAACCAATTAAACACCCTCATGGATTATTGCTTGCTAGTTTATCTATATGACAGATTTCATGGCGATAACATTTTTTACATGATAACATTTCAATGGAAACAGCAACTTTTATTCCCATCTGCTCTTTAGCTAAGGGAGCTTTTGAAAAATACCTTTAGCCCTTTCATGTCTATACCAGGTTACTCACCAGTCAGACGTTGAATTTTATTTTTTTTTTTACTTTAATGGAAGATTCCCTTAAAAGAAATAAAATGGCCCCACATAACAATGAAAAACATGATATACATGCAGACACTCTTTATTTCCAAATTATTATTGGAAGAAAAAGAATAAATTGTTCAATGGTCATGCAAGTTATGCCAACAGTATGTTATGCACATCCTACACACTAGATAGTGTTTTGCTCCTTTCATGTTTCCTTCACGACTCAGTTTTTCTTAATACAAAGTTAATTGATTATATGTTAATAATTCCCTTTTAGTTTTTGTGTTTTAATATTTACATTATTCAGTACACTGATGTGTAAATTGAACACTTCTTGTTGGTATCTGCTTCACCTTCCTCAATATTGGTTCCAACAATTAATTTGATGTCTGAGGACTAATAATAATGAAACATACTGCACTTTTTTAGTTCATTAAAAATGTTTGTAAGATTTCATTTATTTTCATAAGTGCAAGAGCAAACCTCTGTCACATATGATTCCCAAGAGATCTAAAGACTAAAGCTCATCTACTTGAGAGGCTACTCCAAAAGATGATAGATTCCAGAGACTGGAATTTCTCTGGAAAGAAGAATAATTCTTTAGGAAGAATTTCTCCTTGTATAGGGTGATTAGATATTTGAATGGAATGCCCAGGTAAATTGGTGGTGGAGTCACCATTCCTGGAGGCATTAAAAAAAAGACTAGATGTGGCACTTAGTGCCATAGTTTAGTTGACATGGTGGTATTAGGTCATAGGTTGGACTTGATGATCTCAGAGGTCTTTTCCAGCATAATCGATTCTGTGATTCTCTACTGACTTGAGTAATATTTGAATGATTTAGTTTCTGCCTAGCCCATTCCATAACATGAAACATGTATGGCATTACAAATAGCAGAAAGTCCTGTTCCAAAAGCTCCTATAGACTGAAAGGAAGTTGATTGAACATGTGAGATCTTGGAACATGGAGCGGGAGTAACACCTGCTTTGCTTGACCTCTGAGCCAACATTAGGGCAATTCTATCAGGCTAAAAAAAACAGTAAAAAGTGGATGTCTTTCCTTAGCAGGCTGATGAACAGCATATCTAGAGTCCAGAACATAAGCTCGTTATAGTGGCATTTAAAACTTAGGAATGATCCTTTCCCCATTGATACAGAAGTCAAAATTACAGGCAATGAAATAAACCCACTCGTATCACTCCAGCCTTGGGGCTGCAGGCCTATGGGCTCTGGTAAGAATTTTACTTTAAATATTTATATATGAGGTTCTTTAAGAAAATATTGAGAGAATAAGCCACAGACTTGTTCCCAAGGAGTTTATTAATTTAGAACAGAAAATATGGGAACTTCACGAAGGTTCAAAAAGGGCACTACACAAGTTAGACAAAAAGGTTCAGCACATATATTAATATGCGCAATACCCAAGTCAATATTCAACCAATTCACCACACTTAAGTCAAATCCAACCCCTCCAGCTCCAAGACACCCAAAGCATCAAGAAAGGAGTAAAGAAAAAGAAATAGAGGGAGCAAGAAAAGAGAAGGAAAAAGAAGGAGACACAGATTATATGACTACCACAGAAACTTTGTGGAAGGCCAGCTCTCACATGTCCAGATGGCAAGGCCACACCATAGGCCAAACATATTTCTCTGGTATTGTCTGCTGTGGTGTCTACGGCCAAACCCCGAAGGCAGGGCCTCTGACCCTCCAGCCACTCTGGGGTCCCAGGCCAGGGTGAGAGGCCATGTACTCACTGTCCCTGCCAATCCAAGTTGGATCAGGGGCTCCAGGAGCTGTCAGTGTTATAGTTTTCCCAGGCTGTTTGTGATTGACAGCCATTTTGGGGTTTGGTCCCAGGCCAGGGTGAGAGGCCATGTACTCACTGTCCCTGCCAATCCAAGTTGGATCAGGGGCTCCAGGAGCTGTCAGTGTTATAGTTTTCCCAGGCTGTTTGTGATTGACAGCCATTTTGGGGTTTCCATGAGGGATATGACACCATCCCATCTCTGTGAGGTTCAACCCATCCTTTCTCCCTACGCACACACAAAACACACAGATGCACCCCCAACAAGGTGGTTCTCGCCCAAAAATTCCTGATCTGGTCTGGAGCAGCTCTCTATCCATCAGGATGCTTCACCATTTTACTGTCTTTAAGTTCTAGATTATTCCAAAGAAGCACGGTGCCTAGTAACATCATTGAAAGGCTTTGGGCAACTGGATTGAAAAGAGCACAGTCTTGGGAGTTAAGAGCCCTGAAGTCCCATTATTGTTACTGTGTGTTGTTTAGTGGTTGGTTTTCAATAACAGACGTCTAAAAGTAGGAATCAGGGAAGGGAAATACTATGGCAATGCAGACTACAAATTGTATTTTCATGAGTAGAGCTCCGTAAAGTTAAGAAAAAGGTTTACAACGTCTTGATCAACTTAGGACATCCAGCATTCTGTGAACAAATCCTCTTAGCTCAGATGCCAGGTAGGGTAAGATAGTGAAAGATGGGTTGTTTCTATTAAAACTGATCCTTGTGCCAGAATCGTTATATAACTTCACTATTTTCCTTCCTCATTAAAAAATAAAATTAAAAAAAACTTAAATAAAATAAACCAAAATAAAATAATAAAGTCTTCCATTATAATAATTTTATAAATTATGGAAAATTTTTACTCACTAGACAGTTAAGTCTGAGGGGAAAAAAAGCAAAGCAACTAACCACAAATTAAAACCAGACCATAACACTAAAACCACCATGTTCTATTTATTTATCTACTAGGGAACATTTCATAGATTTTATCTTCACAAACTATTATAAAGAGAAATGTTATTAAAAAAACAAAAAAACAAAAAACAAAAACAAAACAAAAAACACAAAACAAAACAAAAATTAAAACAAACAAAAAAAAACACACCAAAAAAAAAAAAACAAAAAAAAAAACAAAAAAAGAAATAACCAAACCAAACCAAAGTTTTTCTTTATATATTCTGGAATGCAAAAAGTCCCATACACTCTTTTCATCTTTGAATTACAGTAATGTATACAAGCAGAGTTCAAGGTATTAGTTTTTTTACGCAATATTGTTTGTTGTTTACTTTCAAATGCACATTTATTCAAATGATTGGAGACAAATATTTCATAAAATATTGCTAGGTTACCTGAACACACTTAAATACTTCTGCACTTCCAAGTTGTCCTGGTTATAGTAGCCAGGATCAGTTTGTCACTGTGTGGGTGTGTATTCTAAACCTTCTATGTCATTTTTCTCATGAACTGCTCACAATGGCCCACTTGCAGCAGCTGCCTAAGGCACACCCAACCCCTCAGGCTACAAAATGGGTGTTTAGGAACTTCTGTGGGATAACGAAGTTTTCCTGCCTTCACACCCACCTGAGGGGTCATGTCTGCTAATGGGCCATTAGGGATGCCTAGAGGATGCCATTATTCACCTCACAATGCGGATCACCCATTGTGAAGCTCTCTGCCCTGGGGGAGCCCAAGCAGAGTTAAGCTTGGGGTTTTGGGACTGGGAACTCTTCAGATCCAGAGGAGGAGCAGAGCCCTGCCTGGAATGAGACTTCCATTGGACTGTAACTATCATTTTCACCAGCAGGTTTTTTCCTTTCTTCTTACTTTGAACTCAGGGGGGGCCATGTGGTGTCCGGCACTGGGGTTGGTGAGTTCCACTCTGCTCGTGCCCTGCTGTGCTGGGCTGTACATCTGTTTTTGTGGCACAAATGAATTTTTCCTTCTGTGTCAGTGTATTTTGTGATCTTTTATTAAATTGTTATTCTGACTTGCAATCAGATTCGGAGTTGGATTGATTTCTCCTGCCAGTTTAAATCAGTACACAAGTCAAGTCATTTATTCAAGACAAATTTAGATGTAATCATGTGAGAATAAAAGAGCTATTTTAGAAACACCAGAGGAAAAACCCCAGGTTTTTTCAAGTAGTTGCTTGAAGAGAGGGGATACACTCCCTAGTAAAATAATTTTTCTCCTTCCACATGTTAAATAGAAGTTATCTTACTTAGTACTTTAAATATGGTTATCCTTTTTTATTGTATATTGTGAAGAACTCTTTTGCCCAAAATGAGATTTTAAAGGACTTTGGAAATTTGATTTTGAAAACTCCAAACAGAGAAAATCCTCAATACATTTGTTTCCACATGAAATCTTGCACACATGTTAGGATAACCTTTCCAAATATTTGTTCCCATAGTATTTCCCCAGAGGATTTTAACTTATTCACAGCAACCTTCATGTGTACCTTTAATTATTTCTATTACCACTCAATATATGAAATCTATGTAATAATTAGACAGGCAGTAAAACCAATGAAAAGTAAAATTCACTTTCTCATGACTTTTACTTCTGTAATAAGGGCATCACAAGTGTCATGTTTTCAAGGTAATTTAATGCTTGAAATAGTCAGGTGACTTAGAACCTACATCAAATCATCTTCCAATGATCTTAAACAGAAACAAACATATTTTAAAATTCTGAAGTGAATTCCAGGTACCCAGGATAGCTACTATCCTCAGTTTAAGAAGGTAAAAGTCCTAAAATTAATCTTATTCTTCTTTTGAAGTATTCTAGCTGTAAAAATGAAGTATATGAATTAAGTGCTTTGCTTAAGAGGATCCTTAATTCCTTGCAGTGCTTTGAAAGATGTACACTAACGGAGTGCGCTTTGAAGAAAGTGTGGTCATGCATAACACAGCAAAGATTAATGTCTACAGAGGAGATGAAGGTTCTGTGTTTTCCTCAAGGGAGGGATCATTTTATTACAGTCACAGCTCAAACCATACGGCCAACATACAGAATATGAGATCAGAATGTAATATATACATTGGAAAGAAAGAATACACACACAGTCAGCTTTAAACACTTCAAATAAAGGTCAGAAAAAATTAAGTTCCTTCATAGCATTACACAGGTGTCCTTCCTGCATAAGATTTTGTCTCCAAATTGTTCACTAATTTCAAAGGTATTTCCCTAGCTATTCATTTTAGAAAGGACATAGGTAACTTGATCTAAGTTCCTGAAACACTCATGAGTGAACACTTCCAGTCTCTGACATCAAAATCATCTTTTCAAGTTTAAGGACATTAATCTCTATTAACTTTGTTCACTAAATATTAACTTTATTAACCTTTATTAACTGTATTTAAGTGGAAGAAAACATACCCTTGGATTACCTTTCTCCCCCTCCATCTTTCTCTTAAGAGGACATTCTGTTATTCAAGCTTTATCTAAATGTGTAATTCCGTACTTTAGAGGAATCCACAACCACTTCCATGACCCATTTTTAAGTGTAGATAATTTTACAAAGCTCGTAATTGAAATTAAGTGGAAATCAGGTGTTTAACTTCTAATCTATGTCCCCAGGTATCTGTATGGTAAAGTAATGGTGTTCTAGTTTAACACACACAATTCTTTCTAAACATTAGGAATAACTCAGGCATACAGGTCAAGACTTGTTTATGTTGCTCCTGAAGGTAAAACATTTGGTCTGGTAAGGCACATTTAAAGAAATTGAGGTGCCTGATATGCCAACCCCTGGTTCCATCTAAATACACAGGCCAGGTTTACTCTGGTGCATATAAACCTTGTTGGACATAGAAGCACACATATATCTGAGTAGCATTTTATGGCAGAAACAATAAATGTTCACAGACCTCTTTGAAAAGCAAACCTCTATCCCATTCCTGAAAAGAGGTATTACTGCAAAGTTGCAATACAAGAAAGAAGTCTAGGAAAATCTCATTTAGATCTCCTACAGTCACTTTGAAGTGATTATAAATGAAAGTCTCAGTAATCAAAAGGTATCCAAAAGCTCCACTTTAACCAAAAAACACAGAGAACAAAAAAATATGCAGTTAGAACATTGTTATAAGAAGGTGAGGGTTGATTGAAAGATGAAAAAGTAATTACTTCCTCACAAAATCTATCTTTTGATTATATTTTATTGGGTTTGTTATTTTTCACATTTTAACATTTTATTGTTCTGTATATACAGACCTCAAAATGGATTACTTATGTGGGGGTTTTTTGTGCCATTGTGATCTTTACATTTGTCCAAGAAGAATTATACAGAAGAAAGTGTCAAAACAGGTATTTTCTTGGAGAAAGAAATGTCAATATTTGAAGTGGATATGATTAGGTATGACGTTTATTTTTAATTATAACTGAAAATTTGGCATCCAACTGCTTACACTTGAAGGATGGAGTTTATTACAGTGCCAGAAACATGTTGTCTCAGATGCTTTTATACTGATTATCTGTGCTGTCAAGAGATGTCAGCCATCTCTTGAGTTGTGATTGTGACTTACATGGGCTTCTCTCGCCCATTAGAAGTTAGTTAAAACAAAAAGCTGTTAATATACTTACTGTGTCAGTAAGTATATATATATTGAATATCTCTATGTGGCTGACAAGGCAAAGAACATTTTATGAAATAGGGTCAGGTTTACTCCCATAATCCCATAGAATGTCAGCCTATAAATTGTTTTAATAACTACTACTATAACAATAAAAGTAATGGGAACACTCCAAAGCAAGACTAGAATGTAAGTCAAAATCTGGATCCTGTTCTCAGTTCTTAGTCAAACTGTCCATGGGTAAGTTACAAAATATTCCTTTCCCCTCCCACAATTGTCTATTTGACAATGGTACCAGGATATATACATGTTCCAGATTTAACACATATTGTATCCTAGGTCAATTCTGAGAACTACTGCTGTCTTCTTGACTAGCAAAGGAATGTTTTCTATCCTTTCTTCATGATCTAGGAAACAATTCTTTTTCATAGTTTCCCTTTAGTTAAAGTAATTCACAGTTTTTAAAAAATCCTGATTCTTCTCTTAGCAGTCTTTTAATCATACAGACATTGAATTGTTTCATTTGGAAGGGAACTTAAATATCATCTAGTTATAATCCTCCACCAGGAGCAGAGAGGCCTTCTACTAGAACAGGTCGCTCAAATGTCCCATCCAACCTCTCCTTGAACACCTACAGGGATGGGCCATCCACAACTTCTGAAAAATCTGTTCCAATACCTCACCATCCTCACAGTAAAACCTAATCTAAATCTGCTCTATTTGAGTTTGAAGCCATTCTCCCTTGCCCTGTCACTGTCTGCCCTACAATAAAGTCCCCCTCTAGATTTTCTGAAGGCACCCTTTAAATACTTGAAGACTGCTAGACGGTCTCCCTGAAGGGAAGTTAGGGCTGAAAATTCCTAACTCTCTCAGCCTCTCTTCATAAGAGAGGAGCTCCATTCCTCTGATAATCTACATGACCTCCTCTAGACTTGACCCAACAGGTCTATATCCTTCATATGCTGTGGTCCAACCACCAAGATAGATGCATTACTGCAGGTGGAATCTCACAAAGGCAGAGCAGAGGGGCAAAATGAGCTTCTCAACTTACCAGCCACACTTCTTTTCATGCAACCTAGGATACAGTTAGTTTTCTGGACTTCAAGCACACATTGCTGTCTTGTGTTGAGCTTCATGTCCATCATTAATCCTAAGTTTTTCTCCTCAGGGCTGAGCTCAATCCATTCAAGCCTCCATTTGTGCTTGGGATTTCCCTAACCTTGGTGCACTTGGCCTTGTTGAACTTATGAGGACATTGACTGCACCATACAGCTCAGTGGCATCAACTAAGTTGTGAAGTTTGCACTAAGGATCCTTAAGGATCAGCTCTACCAGTTCATGGTCATTGCAGATAAGGATGCCCTTGAGCTTCACATTTCCCACTGATCCCTCCTTGTTGCTGCCAACAAGGTCCAGCATAGCACCTCTTCTTGTTGGCTCCTCTAACATATGGAGAAGGAAGCTATTGTCAATGCATCCCAGGAAATTTCTAGATTTCTTATGCCCTGCCATTTTCTACCTCCAGCAGACATTAGGGTGGTTCTCCAAGTCTCTCCACTTGGCCAGCAGAATGCCCCATCTTCGAAGAAGCACCCTCTCTGTGTGTTCTCCAGTGCAAAGTGCTGCACCACACCCTGGCTGACATGACACAGCCTGTTTGCCCATCCTGCTCACTTGCACTCTCCAGGGCTGCCCTTTGGGGGCAGTGAGGGTGGTCACTGTTATTCCCGGCCCCTCCCACACCTCATCAGCCCCTCTCATGAGAGCTGCCAGCTCTTGGTAGGACTCAGAGCTTCCCTGGACTTTCCTCAGGTCAGGACTTCTTCCTTCTCCCATACACCAGGATACCTTGCTTTGCTATAGAACACGCCTGCTGTTCAACTCAGTGATTAATGCTTTGTTAATAACAAAATGGCTATAACTATAAACCCCAGCATGAAGAATATCAATAGTTGGAAAGATGAAACAGTTTTCAAAGCTAAGCATATAGGATTCATTAACATGAAGGGATCATCACAAGGGTCTGATAAACTTAAATTTATAGTTAAAAGGCTTTTTTTAAAAAAATAAATCTGTAGTGATCAAAAACATCACTTGATACCTTGATGTTCATACTAGTTGACAGCAGCTTAATTAACGTTCTCCTAGATATAGTGCTTTCTGCCTTTTTACTCCAGCTTGACTACTTGCTAGGTAGATCTTCTACATATAAACTCTGAGCTTTATATTGATATTTAGCTGCATATACAAGATGTTTCCCCTCACTGTGCTCCCCAACAGTCATCCTCCTCTCCCCAAAAATCTACACTGGTTAGTGTAGATATAAACAGGTTGTCTTTGTTTTAGCTAGATTCGGATTACAGGATGAATCATCTAAATCTAACCTAAGCTGTGGAGGGGGGCACCCGTAGGGAAGCGTCTGTCAATCCAGGACATCGGGAGAAGATGATTTTTACCAATGTATGAAACTGTCTGCTGCTAACTAGAGACTTCCACAACCACCAGCTATCCATTACCATGGAACTGTTGTTTTTTTAAACGTTTTTATACTGTATACTTAAATGAATGACTTTTTAAGCTGCACAAACATTACAGCTCAAAAATGTAGCTTGATTAGAAACATCTATAAATATATTTATTGTTGCATATTGTTCTATTATCCTTTTCTCTAAATCAGATAGCAGTACCAGAAACATATACTTTGAAAATTTGGCAGCTGTACTGTGATATTGGATTAGCCAGGTGAGATCAAATTATAAGATACCAGTTCAAAGTGCTGAAGCATTCCCTGAAGCCACCTCCATTTAAGATATTAAATGTCAACATTTTCATACTTAATTGACTCTGCAATTCAACAGGAAACAACTTCTTTCACTGCACTAGCTTTCCAGTATAATTTGATGTCTCTAGATGAAAGCTTGTCTATCTCAGAAATTAAGCAACGATCCTATTTTATGAAGTATTACTGAATATATAAATAAAAACATTAACCTCATGCCTCAAAATCTGTAAATTTTAGTATTTAAACTTTGTTCAGCCTCTTTAATCAGCCAATTAAAAAAAAAAAAAACAAAACATTTATTCATCCAAGTCATTTTTGATCACTTATCCTGGTTATAGTAGCCAGGATCAGTTTGTCACTCCGTGTGTGGACTATGCATTCTAAACCCTCTATGTCATTTCCTCAATAACTGCTAACAAAGGATCATTTGCAGCAGCTGCCCAGGGCACACCCAATGCTTCAGGCTACAAGAGGGGTGTTTAGGAACTTCTGTGAGATAAGGAAGTGTTCCTGTCTTCACACCAATGACCCAGGTGTGATAAGCCCCCTCAGGGGAGCCATTAGCACCTTCACACCCACCTGAGGGGTCATGTCTGCTAATGGGCCATCAGGGATTCAAAAAATATGCCATGATTTACCTCACAGAGTAAATCACCCATTGTGAAACTCCGCACCTTAGGGGAGGGACTAGGAGTTCCCATCAGAGCCCAAGCAGAGATAAGCTTGGGGTTTTGGGACTGGTGGGCCTACTCATCAGATCCAGAGGAGAACCAGAGCTTCATCAGGACTGTGAGTGCTACTCTTGACCAGACTGACCATCATCCTCACCAGCAGGTTTCTTCTTTCTTTTTACTTTGAACTTAGGGGGAAACAAGTGGTGTTCAGCACAGGGGTTGGTGAGCTCTATTCCTCTTGTGCTACACTGCTGGGCTTTACACCTGTTTTTGTGGGTCAAGACATCACTAAAAAATGGAAGTTAATAATACTATAATAGTTTAAAAAAAGTAATGCTTACACTGAGGACAGTTTTCATTAAAATGAAATTCTTTCCTATCTTCATAGTTTACTTATGTGGTTACAGGTATCTAAGAGTTTGATTATTTAAATCTTAATTTCTAATATCTATATTCAAGTAAACACACTATATTGATGAGAGAACTACCTGTCCCTACCAAATCCTTGTGCAGTTAAAATCTTGGAGTCTGAGATTAAGTGTTCTTCAGACATCAAATCACTCTATAAAAACACTATACCAATTAACTCTGACTGTATAACAGCATTTGCTCTTTCCTTTACTAATAAGAATAAGATTGAGATTGTACTCATCTATACTTGTTCTGTCAGCCTTTCCCAGGATAATTACACCTGAATAATGACTAAAAAAAAATCTGAAACTGTCAAAGATAAATGCTTCTCCAAGAGGCACCTGGAGTTTACATGAGTTTATGAGTTTACATGGCTGGTAACTATATAGCCCATATAAAAAAAAAAAAAACAACAAACAAACAAAAAAACCCCCAAAAAAACCCAAAAAACACTTTTGGGAGTTCTGGGAAAGAAAAGTAGCTAAGTGATAAAGTAGTACTAACCTCTTATTATGTAGTGTAACATTCTGCAAGTCTCCCTCAAAACAGAAATCCCAGTGTGCTACCTTCTCAGTGTTTCCTTCTCATGACATCTTAAATCATTATTGAAGCTAGGCCAATACTAAAAGTATGTTCTCAAGTGGAAATCATCTGTGGGTGTCCCTACCAATGGATTATCTCTCCCGTGTTCCTTCCAAAGGAGTTGCAACCATTTGGGGTATTTGTACCACCCACAATTAAGTAAAAGCATAGCTAGTAATGTTTTTTTTACTAGTTTTCTACACTACCCTCAGGGAAAGAGAAGGACAATGGTAAAACAAAGGAAACAAATGCATTAGCTACATGAAGTTTGTCTCCAAATTATGTTGGTTAAATGAACTGTATTTACCTGTTGTGTTGGTTTAGAATTAAACCAGTAGGAGAAATGAATCCAACTCAGAATGGGATTGCAAGTCAGAATAACAATTTATTAAAATACCACCAAAAACACACTGAAACAGAAAAGAAAATTTGTTTGTGCCACAAAAAACACCAGATGTACAGCCCAGCACAGTGGGGCACAAGCAGAGTGGAGCTCACCAACTCTGTGCTGAGCACCACATGGCCTTCCTCGAGTTCAAAGTAAGAAAAAAACAAAGTACCTGCTGGTTGCAATCTGGTGGCAGTCGCGGCTCTGGTCCTCCTCTGAAGCTGAAGAGAGCTCCCAGGGCCAAAGCCACAGCTTATATTCACTTAGGCTCCGCCCAGTCCCTCCCCCAGGGCGGAGACTTAAACAATGGGTGATTTACTCTGTGAGGTGAACAATGGCCTATTTTTGGCATCCCTGATGGCCCATTAACAGATATAACCCCTCAGGTGGGTGTGGAGACAAGAGAACTTTCTTATCTCACAGAAGTTCCAAAATACCCAGTTTGTAGCCTGAGGGGTGTGCTGTCCCTTAGACAATAGCTGCTAATGTGCCATGGTGAGCAGTTCGTGGGAAAAAGTGGCATAGAGGCTTTAGAATACACACGCACACAGTGACAAACTGACCCTGGCTACTAAAACCAGGACACCTGTTCACTTCTTACTGTTGTTTAAGGGTTACTACTTTAACTAAAAACATGAGAACTCCTCCCTTCAGTTTTTCTGTCTGCTAAGTTCTAGCAAGAAGAACAGAATCTTCCAGGCAGAGGAACTCCTTTGCTTATTGTCAGAGCTTTGGGAGGTGGTGAGTAGGTAGAGGAATGTCAGAGTCCATGAAAGAGACAGTGGGACAGGACACGTGATATAAAGGATTCCCTATCTTCACTTCACCTGGCTGAACACAGTAACTTAAGGGACTGAGAGCAATGCTGGTTACAGAAGACACATCTTCCTTCTACGATTACTCTGGTTTCCCAAGTTGCCTTGTTTTTCAAGTGAAACTGAACAATAACAAAGAAGATGGTCTATCTAGGTTGGAGGTGTTGTCAAGGCTGCATCAGCTTTCACCCTGCATATAAACTGCTTCCACAAAGTAAAAAAGCTGGGTCATTGTCATAGGAAACTCAGTCATGAGAGGAACTGAAGGCCAAATATATCAGCCAGATCCACTTTTCAAGCAACTGTGCTATCTCTCTGACATTTGTGTTAAAGATATAAAGAAAGTTTTCTACCCTGGCAAAGCCCATAGATTATTACCCACTATTGATTTTTCAAGTAGGTAGCAATGGAGTTGCAACAAGAAGTCCAAAGGCAATCAAGAGAGATTTCAGGGCACTGAGATGACTGATTAAGGAATCAGGAAAACAAGCAATGTTTGCTATTCTTTCAAATATGGGTAATGATGAGGGAAGAAGCAGGAAGAGCCAGCAGATCAATACCTGGCTCTGAGCCTGGAATTTTGAAGTTTTTGATCATGGGTCAGTTAACATGACACCAGACAGACAGGGCAACAGACAGGATACACTTGACTCAAACACAGAAAAGAATCTTTGCACAGGAGTTAGCAGGGCTCACAGAGAGCTTTAAACTAGATTAGAAAGGGGAAAGGGATAAAACAAATATCACTAGAGATATCTGCCATCATTTGAGGGATGATGTGCTAGCAAGGTCATTTGGTCTGCCATCTCAGTGCAGGTAGGGATGGAGATCCATGTGGCAGCCAAGATACAAAGGTTATTGGTTTGTTAGAAGCGATGGAAGTGCCCAAGAGTGGTAATGTAGGAATAAAAGCTTGTTTAGCCCGAAAGCTGGCAAGATCAGCATGTGCATCTACAACAATGCACTTAGCATGTGGGGAGGGGAGGGAAGCAGAGAAACAAAACAAAACAAAACAAAAAAACACAAAACAAAACCAAAAAACAAAACACAACCCACAAACAGGAGAAACTGTAAGCCATCACGCAGCTGGAAGCTGACATAGTTACCAAGACAGAAAGACGGTGGGACAACTTTCACAACTGGAGTGCTGCAACAGATGACTAAAAACTCTTCAGAAAGAATAGGCAAAGAATGAGAGGCAGTGGAGTACCCTGTATGTTATGCACAGCTTTGACTGTCCTGAGCATAATGATGGTGATAGCAAGGTCAAGTGTTTATGGGTAAGAATCAAGACAAATGTCAGTGAGACAGATATTCTGGTGGGAGTCTGTTCTAAACCAGGAAAAGGACCTGAGGGTGATGGTATGGTGGCATCCTGGCTTGCATCAGAAATACAATAGTCAGTAGGAACAATGCAATGATCATCCCCCTATAGCCAGTGCTGATGAGGCCACACCTTAAGTACAGTGTGTTTAGTTTGGGGCCCCTCACTATACTAAAGACACTGAGCTGCTGGAGCTTGTACAGAGTAGGGCAATGAAGCTGGTGAAGGGTCCGGTGCACAAGTCCCATGAAGAGTGGCTGAGGCACTTGGAGTTGTTTATCCTGGAGAAAAGGAGGCTCAGGACACACCTTATTGCTCTCTACACTTACTTGAGTGTAAGGCAGGGGTCAAACTCTTCTCCTAAGTAAACAAATGATCATTTAATTTGCCTGATAAAACAGTAACTAGTGACTTTTTTTAACAGCGCTGGTATAGCCTAATATATGGCACAGAATGACTGAAAGTATTTTTAAGCCCACATGAGGTGGTTAATAATTTTTAAACATAAATGAAATCTCAAATTATGACTATGTTGTAAATTATCTTAGCAATTGTCAATCATATGACATTAATCCATAGGCACCAGCACCTACCATTTTCACCAAGACATGATAAAGTCCTTAGCCCATATTAATCTTCCAATTAACTACCCAATACATCTTCAGCTTTAAGTCCTGTTACAAAAGTCCCATTCTGTTGCAACTTGATAATGAAAGTGTTCTCTGACCTCAGGAAGCAAATAAATCTCCATACGAACATATATGCATGTGCAAACTGTACAGCATTTGGAGTCAGCAACATTTTCATTGATTTCTGCATTTTCATAGTGATAGGTCCCATGATCAGTGAAAGCCCATAAAAACGTAACTCTGATGTAGTACCTGGGTTTCCCCAGCCAGCTGAAGAGAGATATAAACCATTCAATACTTGATCTTTCTACTTGAATTCTGCTTCTGGCATCAGATGACAGTAAACCCTATTGGGGCACGTGCCTTAATTTAGAGGAAATTAAGAAATTTGTTGGACTAGAAACCAAAGAAGGAGACAAATCTTTAAGTTCAAAACAAAATTTAATTAAGGCATGATAATAGAAAGGATAACAGTTTTTAACTACTATATATATACATATTCAAGAGAAACAAAGCAACCAGAACTAAACGACCAACTCGTGGGCAACCGCTCTGAAACACTCCGCAGTCTCTGCTCCCATTGGGTGCAGTAATATTTACACACAGCAGGTGGCGATGTTGCTCCTCATCCAGTGTGGGGATGCCCCTGGGGGTGGAGAGGTTCAGTGTGTCTCTCTGGGATGGGCAGTGTGGAACTGGTAGGAAACGCCTTGCAGAGAGGGAGGAGCTAGGATCCTTTTCCATGGGTAAAACACTCTTCTAAATCCTTGGCTGGAGGTGGGATGGTGCACTAAGATGGGCTGCCAGGGATAGAGCAAGGCTCCCCACACCCTGACTGGCAGCCATTGGTTCTCTCAGGAAGCCTGCAGCAAAAGCCCCCAGGTTGCAAATGGCTCAATGTCTATCTCTCTATGAAGCACCGGAAACTCAAAAATCCAGGGGGTTGGAAACAGGAGTAGAGGGAAGGAGATGAACTGCAGGGGATGAGGCTCTCTGAAGGTGCTGCCTCTCCCTTCAGCAGCCGACTCTCCTCCTGCCCACGCTAAAAACCAAGTAATGCTTCCCCTCCACCACACCCATCCCAGTGATTAAAGTTGTTAGGTAACCCTCCTTCACCCATCCTCTACTCCTTTGTTATCTAGCCATGGGGAAAGAAAAGGCCATTAACTCCTAATTCCTTGGTAGGGGAAAGGAAAATTCCACCAGCTCCTAAAAAACTATAACAGCATGCTGTAAGATAAACAAAATTTTTAAAAAAAGGATAATGATTCTATTGTTCAGATAAATTAAAAAGCTATATTTTTATGACATTTCAAAAAGAGTGTACTATGAGATAGTTCACTAGTAATATGTTTTTTAAAAGATAATGTTTTTGTTGTTTGGTTTCAGTTGGTTTGTTTTTTGTTTGTTTTTATTTTTCTAAAAAATAAATGCAACAAACTCATCAGCAAATAGAATGGATACTCAAGTAGTATTGCAATAGTAAAAGTTCTGGTAGAGCAAGAAAAATTCTGTATCCTCTGAGAATAAGGGCTGACAAATTTAGAACAAGAGGCTCCAATTTTCTAATTTCCTCCTGCAGAATGTACGACCACCTTATTGCACATTGTCACAGGATGGCAGAATAAAGCCATGACTGGCACAGAACTTAAAGTGAACAGATATTGAAGAAGGACGAGGTAGTCTTACTAATTCAAAACCAGATTAGAAGAGCTGCTATATTTGATGATTCAAGCTTCATTTGCTATGTCATATCTAACTGCAATTACAAGTTCTTTTGCCCTTTATTGATCACTACTGAAGGCAGTCATCAGCAAATGAACCCTAGGTTCAGTTCAGAGATGCAGGTGTTGTGTTTTTATGCATTTTGGATATGATCACACTAAACTTCACTAGGACGAAAGATGATTGTTGGGAAAAAGAAAAATAGTTCGCTTACTCAGGAAAATGAAAAATTAACATAGGATTGTACTGATTGTGTTTTAAGAGGTAGTCCACTGTTCAAATATTATGTTAATATATTTCATAAAAAGTAAATATATTTAGACAGGCAACTGGTAATTTAGTGGGATTATTTTAATTGTACTAATCAATTATCTAAGTGTGATATTGCTAGTAACTTTGAGGGTTCAAGTACATAGCCTAATATTTCACTGCATGTTACAAAGCCTTCAGGATTACCAGAAGTCAGCACTGAGTTTGCCCCTCAGATCCTTTTGAGTCAGCCTTCACTTTGTAAAGTATTAGAGGATCATAACTTGTGAATTCAGCAGAGCCTTTTGTCAGTAGTGTCTTGTTTTTTCAAATAACTTTAAAAAACATAGAGGTTAGTCTAAAATAAGGAGAATGAAAATAAAAGCATTTTTTTAACAGGAAACAGAAAACAATTATAAACACATAGACAAATAAAAGTTGATGCATAGCATTTCTGCATTGAACATCTGCACTACCTTTCCTCTCCAGTCTGCATGTTCAGAATTAGGATTGTGTGCTTTGGGCTTACATTACTACAGACGATATTTATTTAGGAAATTGTGTAAGGCAATAAATCAATTAAAAAGCCATTTTTAGATAACTTTTAGTTATTCTCACAGGGAAAGTGCAAAGAAGCTCCCTTCTGAGATCTCTTGGATGGGGGTGGCATCAGCAGTAATATTCTTTCTAGAGCTGAGCTTTCCCATGAATTTATTTACCTAAGATTCCTTGCAGACTCAGTCTTTCTATCTAAAGCAATTTTTTCCTTCCTCCTGCAACATGGTCTGATCATGTCTTATTTAAAGAGAGAGGGCTTCAGTTATAAAATGGTTTTTGCTTCAATTAAACAGCACATCCTTACATTAAAGAAGGGTAAAACCCTCTTCCTTTTCATGGTTGTTTGGACTGTTTTAGGGCTAATGCAATATTCACAGGAATTTATACTCTATCAATTAGAGCATTAAAAACTGTGCAAGCATTTTAAGTAATTATTACTAGATCATTACCAGTAAAAACCATGTGGTCTGATTTTGGGGTAACGGTTTTAAGCCCTAACAGCTTCTGTTTTATATCATTTTCTTTTAGTAAACAACGTGCACCATTAATTTTGCCACACGGAATACATTTCAAGTAGAGAGTTGAATTAGGAAACAGTAAATTTATTTGCTATGGTAGCGTTAAGTGTAATAGTGTTTATAAATTGGCTTTATTTCAAGATAGCAGCAGCATGCGTCAAAAACTTAATTACTTCAAATTAGATGTTTTCATTCTTAAAATTCCTTTTTCAGGCTGGGCAAGTTTTTCAAATCCAATTGAAAATGTTGTTTTCTGGGAAGTAATTTCTTAAAGGTCATCCAAAGGTGTCCTGGTTACAGTAGCCAGGATCAGTTTGTCACTGTGTGGGTGTGTATTCTAAACCCTCTATGTCATTTTTCTCATGAACTCCTCACAATGGCCCACTTGCAGCAGCTGCCTAAGGCACACCCAACCCCTCAGGCTACAAAATGGGTGTTTAGGAACTTCTGTGGGATAACAAAGTTTTCCTGCCTTCACACCCACCTGAGGGGTCATGTCTGCTAATGGGCCATTAGGGATGCCTAGAGGATGCCATTATTCACCTCACAGAGTGGATCATCCATTGTGAAGCTCTCTGCCCTGGGGGAGGGCGTTCCCATCGGAGCCCAAGCAGAGTTAAGCTTGGGGTTTTGGGACCAGGAGCTCCTCAGATCCAGAGGAGGAGCAGAGCCCTGCCTGGATTGAGACTGCCACCAGACTGCAACCAGCAGGTTTCTTCCTTTCTTCTTACTCTGAACTCAGGGGGGTCACATGGTTTCCAGCACTGGGGTTGGTGAGCTCCATTCTGCTCGTGCCCTGCTGTGCTGGGCTGTACATCTGTTTTTGTGGCACAAATGAATTTTTCCTTCTGTATCAGTGTATTTTGTGATCTTTTATTAAATTGTTATTCTGACTTGCAATCTGATTTTGAGTTGGACTGATTTCTCCTGCTGGTTTAATTCTAAACCAGCACAAAATGCTAATAAAAATAATGCATGTTTGAAGTCATATATCAGTTCACAATCCTTTAAAAAAAAAAAGCCCCCTAGGATTCCTGACTGAAATGAGTGCCTGTTGATGGAAACCCCTACTTAGCGCTAAAATAAAATCTGTTTCAAAATTGCTAGTAATCAGTAAGTGCTCATTCCTGCTTCAGACCAACAGATCAAGAGGTAGTCTCATGGAAGGACCATAAAAAGACAACTTATATCACTAATCTTACCTTTGATAGTGATTAATAATAAGAATTTTATTTCATAAGACTCAATTATTTAACCACCTTTTATCAAATAAAAAAATTGCAATATAGCTCAAAATATACAGCTACAGTACTGAATATGCAAAGAATGCCTCCATGTTTTAAAAAAAGAGAAATTACTGAGATGACAGTTTCACGCTTGGCATTACATTTAATTCTATGGTACTTAGTGATTCATCACAAAATGAGTTTCAGTTGAAAAGTCATTCATTGAAAAAGGAAGTGATAAGCCTCTTGATCTATGTCACTAATAGAGAATGAAAAGGCTAACAACAACTTGCACTTTCCTAGTTTTCGCACCATATTGCAAGTCACAGACACATGACAAATAGATTGGTAAGCATAGAGCAAGGCAGCTGGGGGATGCTGGACATGAGCCAGTGTACGCCCAGGTGGCCAAGGAGGCCAATAGCATCCTGGCCTGTATCAGAAATAGCATGGTGCAACAGTGTCTACTAAAGCTTGATATATCTGTGGATTCAATGGCCCGGCACATCAAACCCTCAGAGATATTGAGCTTACCAGTGGCCAGTGATCATTCCCTTGTACTTGGCACTGGTGAGGTTGCACCTTGAATCCTGTACTCAGTTTTGGACTCCTCATTGTAAGACAGACATTGAGATGTTGAAGCATGTTTAGAGATGAGCAGCCAAGGTGGTGAAGGGTCTGGAGCACAAGTTTTATGAGGAGTAGCAGAGGGAGCTAGAGCTGTTTAATCTAAAGGAAGGAGTTTGACAGGCAGGGGTGGGGAGCTTCTCCTCTTCAACTACCTGAACAGAGATTGAACCAGTGTTGGGGTTGGTCTCTTGTCCCAAGTTGCAAGCAATAGGACAAGAGGAAACAGTCTTGGTTTGTGCCAGGGGAGGTTTAAATTAGATATTACATAAAAATTTCTTCACAGAAAGGCTTGTCCAGCACTGAACCAGGCTGAGGTTGCCCAGGGAGGAGGTTGAGTCACCATCCCTGGAGGTATTTGAAAGGTACATAGATGTGGCATTTAGGGCCCTGGTTTTGTAGTGGATTTGGCAAGGTAAGGTTAACAGTTGGATTTGATGATCTTAGAGGTCTTTTCCAACAAAGAAAAAAAAAAAGGCATAAATAGAATAGATTTCTGAAAACTACCACTTTCCAATTCTTTCCAGCAGAAAGATCCACCCTAGTTCTCCAGGGTATTCTTCAGAGTTGCAGATGTTATTTCTATTGAGGTTTTTTTGTGGTTAGAGTTTTGTTTTCTGCAACTGCACACTGGCAAGAGGCAGGTTGATGACACTTATTTTGTTTCTTGCTGCTGTCCTCCCTGAAGAATGATACATAGATGAGCTTATAGCATGAGGACCACTGTCATCAGAAAGCTGATGTAGAGGAGCAAGAGATGAAATAAGGACCAGAGATCTGAAACTCAGCTTCAAATGCCACTACAACAATAGAAATCCTAAAGCTGACCCATTTAATTGTCTACAGTACAAGTTACAAGTAATATCATTCAGGAACCAGCCTACCCATGTCTTCTTCATAAATGGAAAGTCTCTTTTAACTGCCTTAGTCTCTATTTGCAGACCAGTAACGAATAGTAAATCTAAGAATATTTTTGAAGTTGTTTTAAACAGAAATATGGATCCATTTCACCAACACCATGAAGTCTGCATTTTTCAATCCATATATTCACCCTATGCTCACATTTTGGAGAAGATTATTTGTTTTTTAATTACAAAATTACAAATGTATTTTACTTTTTGGTCATCTGCAAAGTCTCCATGAAAAGGAAGTAAATATTCTTATTTGTTTCTGAAACAAAGTCAGTATGCTTGTCTTTGAAGCTTGGTGTGTGTAGGTATGTTGGAATTCTATACTGAAAATAGTTATAGGCCACACACACTCACAAAAAAAATAAAATCCAGATATCAGTTATTAATCACAGTACAAATAATCTATTAAAACTCACAATTATGTCTCAGTATTTATGACACACATTTTGTTTAAATGTAAATATGTTACATAACTCTTGGAAGAAATTAATCTGAAAATAGAAGCAATCAAATGCTTAGGTTGTCTTCTTCCTAGAATTATGCATTTACCAAGAATTATGTATAATCATATTTTCTTAAAAAAAAAAATCAAAAGATTGATCTTTACTGGAATATCTGTTACCTGCAAAAAAACCCCAAGTGTTCTATCTTCAGAGTAACTCAATGAAAGAAGTGAGATTAATTCCATTACAACAAGCTGATAATTAGTTTTTGTTTACTTAATATGATCCTGAAGCTGGAGAATAAATTAATTAAACCCATTTACAAATAATATGTTCCACACACTGCCTGGAATATAGCTGTTACCACAGGATTTATGACTGTCAGGCTGAACTCAAAAATTGGTAGCACTTTTCTCGATGAAATAAGAAAGTAGAGAGTAAAAGATTGCACTGCTGGCTAATCAAAACCAAGGCAACTAGGCTTTCTAACAAGGTCCTAAAGATATAAGCTATACTTAAACAAACAGTATAATAAAAGTTAAAAATATCAATCTGTGTTTTTGGGCAGAGCCACTTGCAAGTCAAATTTAGAAGGAAAATATATTTTTGAGAACCAGGAGAGGGACTGGAATCAAGTTTCCCTAGCACACACATACTTTAACAAATGAGCATAGATCCTCAATCATGATGACTGCTCATGATTACCCTTATCTCAAGACTTAACATGATTTACAACTTCGAGTTACCCAAAGTCTACTAGAATACTTTTTTTCATCCTTTTTTAAGCCTCATTTCACAGTAAGTAGGTATGAAAGAGTATTTTGCTCATTATTCATTCATGAGTCAAATGGGTTAAAGTGGTCAAACTGAACTAAGTTTTATAAAAGTAACAGATGACAATGGGACATAAGAGAGTCTTATATTTTGTGAATTTTACAAAACAAAGGAACTATGAAAAAATCAGCAGAAATATTTGTGCAGTAAGGCAGGACTCGATACATATCAGTGACATAATTGGAGCCTTTGGTATCTAGAGACAATATAAATTGTAACTGGTCAATATCTGAGATATCAGATCCTTAGAACTGTAACATTTGTTTCCTGCACCTCTTATACTGTACATATATTGAACATTAAATGGTCTACAGCTCTTATGAAGATTTGTGTTTCTAGTATACCACTCTAGGATACAGTCCACAGCAGTACTGAATTAAAAGAACAAATGTAGCAATACCTGTGCCAATTGAAAAGTAGCTGAACCTTAGCCCAGTCAACACAATCAGTTTTCTTGAAAAGCAGGAAATAAATTAGACTGTCTGGACTGGTAAAATTATGTACCTTTTGATAAACACCACAGTGACTTCGGAAACTCACTTGTCTTCTGCACATTCCAGATGAATTTCTCCAATCAATGGGATGGACATTCTGTATTACTGGCAGAGAACAATTTCCAGATAAGAAAGATAATGGCCTGAAGTTGAAAGCCAAAAAATCCTGAAAGCCTGTCATAGAAATATTTAAAAGTGTGTCAAAAATAGACCTGAGTAAACCAAATTAATGACTACCATATATAAATGATTATCCTAACTTCACAGTCAGGGAGAAAATAAAATTATTCAGGGGGAAAAGCAAAAAAAAATGTTGAACAAAAATACCAACAACCTTACCTTCTTCAACGGGGACAGTCCAGGGGAAATTCTCTACTGTGTAGCAAGGGATAGCCTAGCTAATGCCTGAATCCCAAGAAGAAGAACAGGAGCAAGACTGAAGTATTATGACTGCTGCCTTGTTATACACAAGGAATATAGGAACTTGAGACTGCAGGAACAGCCAAAGAAGGTTACAAGCAGCTATAGATAGAGAGAAAAGGAAGGTGTAGGATTCTATATCCTTGACAAAATTGTGAGATGAAGATAAGTGAAAGCTTTTCTATTATTTAAAGCTAGAGGACTGACCTACTTTTTCTCCATTTGCCTTGGAATGACACGGTTTAGCAACAGGTTGCATTATCACTTAAATCTATTCCCTTACATTAAGGCATCTTTTTACCTACATAATTTCTGTGACTTGGTTATCTACTTGTCCTCCATGGTTAGAAGTTATATCCAGGCAATTGATTCCAGTGCTTCCCTAGTTAAGCATTTTGAGAAAAATTAAAATATCTACAGTTAATCTTCCTTACCATTTCATGAATTAATTATCTTTTATCTTTCTGTAGACATGTCAAAGAATGATTCCAGCTCTCTTTGCCATAGTGTTCTACATATGTAAGACTCTCTTCTTAAAAGGAATAACATGAATTGATTCATACTTTTGTTGTAAGCCACATTTAGTAGACTTATGATCACCCTTATTATCCCCTCTGAGCTTTCTCCAATTGTGCTGTGCAAAGCTCAGAACTGGACAGAAGCCAAGATCTTTCTCGTATTCAGTAGAGAAGGATTACTTCAAAAGGCCTTATAGAATATAAATTCACTTATACAAGAATATAGTATTTACCTTTTTTCCAGAACAGCAGGATATCCCTGAGTTATGGCTCAGGTAGAGATCCATTATTGAGCTTTTTGGTATAGCTGCCACCTGAACATCCTGTACATCTGTATTTTTTTTTAGGTCCTGCTTTAGTATACTTTGTCACAAATTTTTCATCCTATTTCTTTCCAGTAACTGCAATTTAAACATTTTTAATTGTGAAGAGTGCAGTCTTCCTCAGTTCAGTGACATTACATTTTATTCTGCATCCAAACACCCAGACCACTAGCAAAGCACTGAAGAAGTAAAATCATGAGAGAATTTCAAGTTGCATCAGTGGTCGAACCTTAATGTTTAGAATCAGTTCTGAATAGGCTTCAGTCTCAGCAGCAGTGCAAGTATCCAGTTTTCATTCTGCTGTTTCACATTTTGGCTAATAACAGGTTTTGCTAAGGAAAAATGTTCTATGAACTACTTGTCCAGAGACAAGAAATATGTACCTGTATCATAATTTAAGACTGTGAGACTTACTCATACAGGCCCAGTATGGAGCAAGATCCTGGAAGAGACTTGCAGCCATGACTCCTGGAGAAGGAGATCCACTTGGAGCAGGTTTTTTCCCCCAGTAGAAGTGTTGCCCGGGGGGTGGACTCACATTGGAGAGGTCTATTGAGGACTGTCTCCCGTGGGAGGGACCCCATGGGAACAGGGAAAGGACTAAGAGCTGTGGCCCCCCTGCAGACTGTGGTGAAGACCGTGGTGGAGCAGGTTGTCCCCCTGCAGCCCACGGAGGACCATTGGGGTGCAGAGACCCAACTGCACCCCATGGAGTGACCCACAGGACAAGAGCAATGACAGCAACAACAACCACCTGGAAAACTCCCATTCCCTGCTCTCTTGAACTGCTGAAGGGAGGGAGGAGTGGGAGGAGAGAGGTGTTCTTGAGACTGATTTATTTCTTATTTTTTAGTTTTAGTACTTTTAGTTTTAGTTCTTATCTTGTTAGCAATAAATGTAAGTATTTAGCTACTCTGAGTTTGTATTGCCGTTATGTCTCAGCTGTTTTTTGCCTTTTCTCCTTTCCCTTTCCCTCTGGGAAAGGGGCAGGGCCTGGAGGTGAGGGTGGACACCAGGTGAAAACCACCACATAGATATTCTGACCACAATGCAAGTTCAAGATGCTGTCAAAATAGAGAAGTACAGCCAATAAAACATTTTTATAATGATTTTTCCTAGGAGATAGTAGGCATCACACAAAGCTGACCATTTGCCTCATTTAATCCTGTTGCTCTGCATGAAACAGTCTCTTTTGGGAGGGGTTGTATGTGTTTTTGTTTGTTTGTAAGTTTTCTGTTGTTTTTTTAAACACATATCACTTTTCCCGATTAACCAAATAATGTCTACCTTTTCTCTAGCTTCCTCATGTAGCTTTTTCTTTAACTATTTCACTCACTTCTTACTATGTCTAAACTGTACATCAAATTATCTTCCAGTTTAATGCACAGTCAAATGAAATGACTATGCATCAGATTAAATTGATGACCATTGGATGGAATCTTTTCCTCTTTAATCTTTCCTTTCTATACTACAATGTTTTTTCTTTCTTACTTAAATCACCAGAACTTAATTTTCTCTCTCTTGACTGAACAGAATGCAACAACTTTGGAAGATAATTGAATTTATGAGCTGGAAAGGTAAATTTGTCAGTTCAAATGTTAAACAAGTCTTCTCACAAAACAAGAAGAGAAATATCTCCTTCACTATTCAATAAGTAGTTTTCCTCTCCACCTTCTCCCTCTGTGAGACTATACATTAATTAATATTTCTTATTAATATTAATCTTAGACTAAACGATATGAAGTAATGATCTGGTTCTTTTCAACGTGAAAGCCATCATTTCTGGTTTGTGCACTTCAGTAGCTTTTCTCACTATAGTGCCTAAATATTTTATAAATTTACCTTCATCATCATAAATTTACCTTCATCTCAGGACATAGTACATTGGTTAAACTATGAATATAAAGTACAGAAAAATCTAAATTCTTACATTCAGTAAAATAAGTAGTAACTTACAAGAGTAATCAAGAGGCTTAAAGCTACTCAATGGAACAGAGTAAGTGAAGTTTTGGTCACTATCTACCTGAAACGAAGTGCTAGAACTCATTTTCACAAGCCTCTATTGCAACTGAAATACTTCAAAGTATTCAAATGCTACTTCAAAGTAGTATTATTGCTGTCACAAGACATGGCACAATCCTTGCACTAGAAAAACTAGTCCATTGTCAAATACTTCAATATCCTTGTAAGGAGGGCACTGTTCATGTATTACATAATCAAGTCACAGAAATCTGATGTAGTAATGTGTTTGCAGTAGTGTTAGAATGCATTCTGTGGTAAATATTTTCTGACAAGTTTTCTCTGGCTAAACCTATAACTTCACTACAAGTATAGGACGTTCAGAATGTTGTACCACACAATTTTCAATTAAATGGTTCAAGGATTGTTTAAATAACAATTTAATTTCAGAGAATAAATCTCAAACCTCAGTTTCTTAAAGCTGCAGTGTCAAAACAAGACAAGTGTACTATTTGGAGCATGTTCTTTCCTTTAGTGATTGGAATGACAAGAAGTATAAAAGGTATCACCTTTTCTAGTGAGAAGAGCACCTGAATATTTTCAAGGCACATTCCAAATGCACTAAACCTTCTCTGATTTTAATTTTCAGACATTGCTTGTGTTCACAATGACTTGTGATCACAAAGGCACTGCTCCTGCCTTGTAACAGATGTCTAGTTACATGACAGAAAAAGTCTGAAGTGGATTTGAGAAGTTAGCCTTCCAAGATGACCAGAAAAGATTTCTCCAGGTTTCAAGATCCCAAAAACTAAGGATTTTTGTAAGATTCATGGACTTCCACAAAAGTGGAGCCCAATCAGATCCCATCTGCAACCTACACCAACTACATAAAGTTAAGCAATCCATGAAAAGCAGCAACTTGTGGAAAAAAACACTGACTTGTCATACTGATCCTCTAGATTATTCCTAAATTACTATGGTAGTTTAGCCACCTTCATTGAACTATTCTTCCTCTAAATAGAAATTCCCTGCAGATATGTGGTAAGACCAAAAGTATGAGAGAGACACATCTTTCATATAATTTCTTATTTTTAAAGGAAGATATTATTATAAAGACCTTCATGAGAAATGACCCAAACCGGAACAATAACATTTTACATGCTAAATACAGAGAGATTACTCACTAAGAAACAAAAAGTTTAAGTGTAGCACATAACTCTCCCTGTTCTTATTATTCAAATTAAAACTTTTTTCTTTGTTTATTGCATGAGAAAGGGGAAAAATAGTTTTGTTTGATGCATCACAACTAGCAAATAACAAGTTTTATATCATATTTTCTGATTTCTTCTTTTAAGATTTCTGATTTTCCACAGTTCCTGGGTTTAAGTCAAAATAACATTCCTCCACCCTCCAGGCACCATTATCATGAAGACCAAGATACCAAAAGAAAATTGGTGAACATCAGGCAATTCAGTTAGAAACAGTATCTTCCTGCAAATGTTACATTTAAATAAGATGAAACAAATATCAGATCCAGGTTCTAATTCAACCATGCTGTGAATGGGAGTAGGGGAGGGATTTGTATAACAAACAAGCAATTTGGTTACAAGGCTAGGACAGCTGCATCATACCAGAAAAAGCACATGCCATTGAGATGTTTTAATCCTTTACAAATTTGATATTTTACTAACTTCAGTTTCACCTCTTCTCCTTTCACTGTGATAAATTCAGATCTACATTCAGTTTAAAGAGTTAAAAAAACCCAAACAAACAAACAAAAAAAAACAAAAACAAAAACAAACCCAAACAAACAAACAAAAAAACACAAAGACAACCATGGATACAGCTTCGGAGCATTTTTAAAGTCAGTGTATTATATGCTATCTCACATTGGCCTTATCAACCATCACTGTGTTTGCAGCAAGCATGGGTGAAACCCTCCCAAACCTCTGTTTGTGAAGTCTAGCCATAATGATGATGATGATGATGATATTATATGCTATTTTGCAAAGCTACTATTGCTTTCTCCAGTTAGTTGACTATTTCTGGAGTTTATAAAGTTAAGACCAGGAGACAGCTGAGTGCACCTCTTCCTTGATGATCTTTAAGTGTATGATTGCCTCTGTATCTCTGAGTACTGGTCTCAAGTGCCAGCTAGTACATATTATTTTCCTATTAATTTTTTTCAAATCTACATGTATCATCTTATCAGACTGGTACCACTACATGCTGATATGGACTTTTCCTTTTTGTCATGTATGAACTTTACTGGATAGAAATGGGAAAGACATGCAAAACTAATCAGAAACAAAATTAGTTTATTTCCAAGAATAATTCAGTGGAAATAATGGAAAAGATCTGTCATTACTTAAACTGCATAATTTCAGGAAGACAGATTGTGCATTTACTGGACCCACTAACCACCAGTGTGCTCAGGCAGGCAAGAAACTTAAAGGCATCCTGGCCTGTATCAGCAATAGTGTGGCCACCAACATCAGGGAAGTGATTCTTCCCCTGTACTCAGCACTGGTGAGGCTACACCTTGAGTACTGTGTTCATCTCTGAGCCCTAAATTCAGAAAGAATATTGAAGTGCTTGAGTGGGTCCCGAGAAGGACAATGAAGCTGATGAAGTGTCTGAAGCACAAGTGTAATGAGGAGTAGCTAAGGGAGTTGGTGTTGTTTAGCCTGGAGAAGAAGGAGGCTCAGAGGAAACCTGATCTTACTCTTTAATTACCTGAAAAGGAGTTGTAGCCAGTTAGGAGTTGGTCTCTTTTCCCAGGCAGCTAGTGATAGGACAACAGGACAGTTTTAAGCCTCAGCAGGGGAGGTTTGGATTAGACATTAAGAAGAAATTGTTCACAGAAAGGGTTATTAGATATCAGAGTGGACTGCCCATGGAGTTGCTGGAGTCACCATCCCTGGAGGTGTTGAAGGAAAGACTGGATGTAGCATTTAGTGCCATGGGCTGGTTGGTAAGGTGATCAGTCATAGGTTGTACTCCATGACCTCAGAGGCCTTTTCCAACCTAATTGATTCTGGGACACAACAGGGTTAGGGTAACATATTCCTGGATGTACAGACAATGCTAATTCTGTTGTAAGGAAGATTTCCACTCTTGCCATAATGGTCAAGATAATTCCCTGACAGACATTACAAGAGATGCTCATCTAGGTAAGGACATGATTCTGTGACAGGTAATAATTTTAGTAGTGATACATTTCAATTAGTGCTTGTTTTGCAGTTTAACATGTCAAAGCATTTGTAGTCATGTGTTTCCTTCGCCACAATGGTGATCTGAATAGAAACTGGATTGACATATGTGACAAATCTTACAACATGCAGATTACAGTGTATTTAGATTTTTGTTTTCTTTTTATTTAAAATAAAATTTAAAAAAATTCAAAAACTAAAAGACTGTTAAGGCTGCCTACTGTCTCCTTTACCCACATCAAAGGAGAGAGTAACCAGCTGTTCTAGCAAGCTATACCATTTGGAAAAGACAATTCCGGGCTATGGAGTCTGCTACTTCTCCTTTTGAGTTGTCAATTTAATGTATAGACCGGTAACTGTAGAAAGAACTAATAAAGGTTTTTCAAAGGCAGGCTTCCTGCATTCTTTCCAGCCTTGGGTAGCAGACAGTTCACTTTTTCTCCACATTCTTCCTCTACCCTCCAAGTAACAAGCATTCAGTAATACCAGTAGCAATTTTACTCCTATTAGTTTATAGGGCATATAGGAAAGAAAATCACTTTCTTCAGTCGGTCCTAAATCACAAAAAAAAGAAAAAAAAAAGTTATAGGTAAAGAACAGAACACAGCAATTCTGTTACAAGGAAAAATTAATGAATCAGATACATCTAGCATAAGAGAAGTCTTCCCCAAAAAAAGCAAGAAAGCCAGAGTGAATCAATTTTGTGTGTTTTCTGAATACTGTGGATGACATTGATTCTTTAAGAACACATATGCTCCTTCAATTGTAGAACAAGTTTTTATTGTGACATTTTGGATTGCATCACTTGTCATGCTTGTAACACGACTTGTATTGTAAAACTACAATATTGCAGTTACAATGCAATATTGTAACATGAGAGAACGGCAAAATGTTTCATGTTAAGTGTTGTTCTTCTGTTATGCTTTCTTTTTGCTTCACTTCTTTACCCCTTAGACACACACGCTTGAGTCTCCAGAGCAAGGACCATTTCTTACTGCAAAGGGAGAAAACCTGACGAGACTGGTATGCAAGAAAAAATGTACTATTAGAAGCTTCGAAGATGAGATACATTTTTCCTCTTACAAGAGCTGTCGTAACTGGAAGATATATTCACCATTTACCCTCTGCTCCCTGAGAAAGTGAACAGCATCTCTGCTCTTAATTAACCAGAAATATCTGCAGGTACAGTAGCACAATACACAATAAATCTGAGGTCCTAAATTGGGATCAAGTATTATATTAAACTTCAGTCCAATACCATCTTGTATGATAACGTCTCCAGCTCCCCATCCCTTTCCCTCCCACTCCCCATCCCATGAAGAGACTGAAGGAGAGTTGATGCATTTTGCCAAGTTTGATGTGTATAGAATACTATTCTATGTTCTCTTTTATTCCTTAACAAAGCCCCAGATTGTAATGAAGCAGAAGGACACTTCAGTTTTATCTTATACCCTAACTATGCTTCATTATTCAAAGAATGATATGTGAATGACTCCTCAGTTTTTTCAAAGTGATGATGAAACAGTCTATATAATTTATGTGACCTGTTCCACATGAGACTGTAGATAATGCATCTCTAGGAAAAAACACCATCACACTATTTTGTACTAGAAAATAAGTCTGAGTGAGCCTAAAGCTAGGAATTTGTCCTTGTTTTGGCTGGTGTAGAGTTAATTTTCTTCACCATAGCTAGTACAGGGCTGTGTTTTGGATTTGTGCTGGAAACCGTGTTAACTGCTGAGAGAGCTTGCACAGCCTTTTTGTACTGCCACACTAGCAGGGCAACTGGGGGCACACAATGATTTGGGAGATGATACAGCTGGGACAGGGGATCCCAAGTGATCAAGGGGATATTCCATACCATAAGACATCATGTTCAGTATATAAAGCTGAGAGAAGAAGAGGTAAAGGGGGACATTTGAAGTGAAGAAATTTGTCTTCCTCCATCACCCCTACATGTGATGGAGCCCCAGTCTTCTGGAAACAGCTGAACACCTGCGTGCTCATTGCAAGTGGTGAATGAATTCCTTATTTTGCTTTCCTTATGTGTTGGCTTTAGCTTTCCCTATTAAACTGTCTTTATCTCAAACCATGACTTTTCATTTACTCTTGCGATTTTTCTACCCCATCCCACTGGAGGAGTGACTGAATATCTGCGTGGTGCTTGGTTGCTGATGAGGGTCATACATGACATCATTACAAATCAAAGAGTCTGGTTTATCAAATACCATATTTTTGTTATCTCACACTCTCAAACAGAAAGAATTAACATTATAATTCAAGACACTACTGTTCATTCTTCTGACACAGGATTATTTCATTTGAACATCATTTATTCTGTTGGGGTTTCAGTCTATTTCTCACCATCTACTGACTGCTGGAAGAAGGAATAGAGTTACTTGAAAAAAGTCCAGCATGTTATTAAGATACAAAATTAATACAGTCTTAAAAACAATTCCCATTTAACCAACTTCCACTGTTAAAAATGTGATATTAAAGTTCATATCTAACATACACTCAGAGGGGGAAAAAGTGGAAAATGGACAATTTCAATGGATTTCTTTGCACAAAATGCTCATCAGGAAGCACCTACAAGATAAGATATTAATAAAGTTAACAAATTTCCTGCCATGACATAAAGAGAATTATTAAAGTAATCTGACAATCAGTGATATTGAGTGTCACTACTCCTTAAATAATGTTACACTCTGATAAAAGGAAATCTTCACAAAAAGTGTTGAATATTTTCCTTCCAAGTCTGACTAGGAAACTGCCAATATGTTTTAAACAGGATTTACAGTAATAAACTGTGATACTCATTTGTCAATATGAAACAACTTTCTATTTCAGTACTGCATGCATTTTAAAGTTTCAGTACAACAATGCTGGAAAATATAATTTCCTTTGTCATTTCTTTCCTGCTTCATCAATTTGAAGCATCCAAGTGACAGCCAAATTCTGCAAAATAAAACCCCACCATCTGTAAAGTAAGAGTGCATTTATCCCTCCCATAATTGTATATAAGCTATTTCAAATGCAAAACTTCTGAAGTAATTTCTCTGAACTGTTCTTATATTTCTCCACAGGATGTTAGTGCAACACTAAAACTGCTTTAAGGGAACATGTTAAGAAGTTCTTGCCTCAGACCATTGCTATTAGAGTATCTTCTTGAGTACTCCTTCCAGATAGCCCCTGATGCAGCTTTCATGTAGTATTAAGCTGTGAATCCTGGGTGTCAAACAGATCTCTTTGTTATCTTACAATGCCCTCTCTTCCCTCACCTTTCTATCTGTCTCTGGGGAGGAGATCAGATGTGGTTAGGTAGTATCTATGCATTTGGAATATAGAAGGCAAACATTCTGGGGTCAAGCCAGCCAGGGTAAGTTTAAAAGCACTTTGACAGCAACCAGGGAAGTACTGATAGATGACGAGTGCGTACATAAGACTACAATGGAGAGCTCTTGCAGATATATGGATCTCTTTGCACATGTAAAATAACTTCAGTGCCCGAGAGGTTTTTTGGTTGTTTGTCTCTGCTTTATCTTAAATGAAAAAAAAAGAAAAAAAGCTCTGCAGCCTGTTTGTGTGCAGTCTGTTTGTGGCAGATTTCACATTTAAGAAAGCCATGTCAAAAAAGTGCAGTTTCATAAAGCAATTAGGATTGTTATTAGAAACAGAGGCTCCCAGCTTTCTTCTCAAGATCACTAATAGTCTAATTTTTCCTATCTTTTTGCTTGTGCAAAGGGGGTTCTTAGTACTATTTCTTGTACAATTGCTTTTGGTCAAGAGAAACAGTTCAATCTTTGTTTATTTTATGTAGCTAGCTTACAGTCAGATCAAGGAGTGCTGGTACTGAAACTAGAAATGTGATTACATCTTTGTCCAAGGTTAGAGGAAATTAAGAAATTTGTTGGACTAGAAACCAAAGAAGGAGACAGATCTCCTTTGGATTCAAAACACAAAATTTGATTAAGCTATTATAACAGAAAGGATAACAGTTGTTCATCGCATGTGGTTGGGCACAATAAGGGAAGAGTCCTTTATCGTGAAGGTGGAGGTGATAAAGGAGGGGTCCGACAAGTGCCTGAGGTGGTCAAAAGTGAGCCTTTATTCAGCAGGGGAGCCCTTCTTTTATAGAGGAGCAAAGGAACGTTCAGGAAAAAGAGGTGGGGTTTGACAAACAAGGAAAAGGGTAGGAGGGAACTTTCCAACTTGGGTAGGAGTGGGTGGATATATAACCATATATGCAACACAGGGGTGGAACATGAACAAATATGGAACTGATGCACTGCACCAAAGATTAGCCAATCACAGAACAGGTATTGAATTCTATAGCAGCATGAGGGAAAATATATTTAAAAATCATTTTTAAAAAACATTAGACTAATAAATAAACAGTCCTACATATTATTTAAAATTCTTCCTCTTGATAGTAGCTTTAATTTCTCTTGCGTCTTCATAACTTTGGGCAATATATCTCCTTCCACCTTTTGTAGTCCTCTCGCTGCATTTCACATCTGCAACCCCCGACAGTTCTTAACTACAATATCTATCTATCTATCTATCTATCTATCTATCTATCTATCTATCTATCTATCTATCTATCTATCTATCTATCTATCTATCTATCTATCTATCTATCTATCTCTTCAAGAGAAACAAAGCAACCAGAACTAAATAACCAATTTGTGAGTAGTCTCTCCCTGAACGCCCCGCAGTCTCTGCTCCCATTGGGCACAGCAATATTTACGAAGAGCAGGGGGTGATGTTGCATCTCCGCCAGTGCTGAGCTGCCCCCCAGGGGAGGATGGAAATGTTTCGGTGTGTCTCTCTGAGATGGGCAGTGTGGAGTCAGTGGGAGGCGCAGCGCAGACAACGAAAAAGAGCTGTGATCCTTTTCCATGGGCAAAACTCTCTCTCTCTTAGCCCTTGGCTGGAGGAGGGATGGTGCTCTGGGCTGGGGGCTCCTCGCACCCAGGCCAGCAGCTGTTGGCTCTCTCAGGAAGCCTGCTGCAAAAGTCCCAGGTAGCAAAACTCTCTCTCTCTCTCTGTCTCTTGCTCTCTTAAGCACCAGGAAACTCCAAAATCCAGGGATTGAAAATGGGAGAAAAAGGGAAGGAGAACAAACTCCCAGGGCAGAGGTTTCTCCCAGCAAAAAGGAAAACCTATCTCTCTCCTCCCACAGCAGTCCTCCTCCCTTGCCAGCCAAAAACCAGCCCCCTTCCCTTACCACATCCCAGTGATTTATGGTTGCTGGGTAACCCCTTCACTCATCACCTGCCCCTTTGTTTGTAGCAGTGGAGAAAGATAAGGGTCATTAACTCATCGTTTGGTGGTAGGGGAAAGAAAAATTCCATGAGATTCTAAAACTATAACAATCTCGCAACAGCATATTGAAATCATTTGTAAGACCATACCCAAATCTTTCCTCTCTCTTCTGCATTTCTTGAATAGATTTCTGACCCCCATCCCCCAAAGGGGTTTTTTATCACTTCCAAAATCCTTTGTTAGACAAAAATATTGGTGGCTGAGGTTTTCATTGCACTGTAAATCGACACTCCCTCAAAGTATTCTGCTTCTCATAGTTGATGATCCACTGAAGAGCTAATTGAAAGCCACACATTTATCAGCCCATATTGTCTTTAGACCATTCTTGTTTATGAACTTGTCACAGAAATTTCATAACTTTAATGTCTATCAAATATTCAGAAAATTTCAACAGAATAATCTTGTGTTTTCCCCTTAAAAACAGAAAACTGAATGTCTGTGTAATATACAGAGCAGGAATGACAAACCTCTGTGGAGCAAACTAGTGAAGACCAAGTCCCACAGCAAGGGCAATATTTTTTAGTTTTACAAAGCCCGTATGTTAGCAGTATATCAGTTATACCAGTTCTCCTCTATAATCTCATACTACAGTGACATTTTTACTACAGCTCTTCTACTAGACTATTTGCTACAAAATTCTTCCTATAATTGTACCAATCAGGTGTTCAAGAAACAATGATGAACATTTAAGGATTGAACATGAATACATGTTATATAAAAACTTGAAAACTCTATAGCAGTAAGGAAACATATTTGATCACTGTTTTAGAGAGGATGTCTGTTGTTGTATGTAGGTAGCTGAAAGCCAGAAGTTCTCATTTCTGCTCCCACTGAAGGTGCTCAAAAGACTTGTAGCCCTTACAAAAGTGAGGAGGAGCAATGAATAGGATGATTATATTTGAAATACCATCTCCACTGGTTGATCCTGAGTCCAAATGTAATTTTCTCCAAACAGTCTCATCCAACAGCTAAGGCAGTGAAATAGAAGAATAATAGAAAAGAAATAAAAGACAAATGAAAACAAAGAAAATGTGTTATTTTACAATATCTTGAGTTCACTTGCCACTGAAGAGACCTGCTGAACTATTCAAAGCTGTGTCAATTAATTATTCTTTCTGCAATCTAAGCCATACTCATTATGTTTCCCTTTTAAAGCATAGTTTGTGTGTATGTGTCCCTAAGTGCCAATTTTAACGTTAACCGACAAGTTGAAATTTAGTTAACAGAACCAAATAATTTTATTAACAAAGCCAAAACAATTTTTAGCTTATTACATTGGCTAGACATATACTATTCATTAGAAGTACTAGGAAGTATTCCACAGTATTGGAATTCAATTATCTGTCCTTTTAATTGTTACAACAGCCCTGTCTGGCATGGCTCTTGGCCTGGTCTAAACAATGCTCTCCCAAACTCTTTCTGGGCATGATTCAGGAGTTGGTAATATTCAGAAACTGCTCCCAAAAGCCAACATAGAAACAGTAATTATATTTTTAAAGACTAAGAGTTTAATGTTCTGGCATTAAGGCTAGCTGACACAGTACAGCTGTATTCATGATGTACCCTTAGACTTCCTTTAATTTACCAATATAGGCATAGGCATACCATCCCAAGGCACAACCAAACCAATACTTCTAAAAGCACAAATACCAGAAAACTCAGATACCAGAAAAAGTTTGGCATCACCCAGATGACTAAAATAAATCCTTTAAATAATCCAAGGATCAGAAAATCATGAGTTTCTAAGAGTCTTCATAAAAAAGTTAAGCAAGGAAAGACAGAGCTCGGAAATGTGGACCTTTTCTAGTGCTTGAACAGAATCTCAATTTTAGATTTGTCCTTATTTTTCATTTGCAGCACAGGGAAAAAAAAACCAACCAACCAAACAAAAAAAACAAAACAAAACAACAAAAAAACCCAACCAAACAAAAACAAAACAAAACAAAACAACAACAACAACAACAACAAAACAAAAACAAAACAAAACAAAACAAACAAAAACAAAAACAAAAACAAAAACAAAAACAAAAACAAACCTATAAGTGCTTGGAAGAGCCATATTTCATTCTAGCAAAATTTCACCTTGCAAAAAGCTGGCCCTTTAAAACTATTGTAAAGATAGATATTGATTATTCCCAAAGAATGTCAGCACAGTCATTTTAGGACAGATGATGGAAGTAGACTGAGTAAGAGAAATCCACTTTACTGAACAATAAATTTTAAAGGGACCTAGTTGCTTAAAGATACCCTCCCACAAAGACTTTTTATAAAGAAGTTGAGAAATCTACCTAACGACAGACCCTAAAGAATCTTCAAATATTGAATACTTCCATAATGCTGAGACTTCCAGAGTGTTTAACTAACATAGGCCAACCAACCTAAATACTAAGTCTCTTCCCCTTTTGGAATAATTTGGAGCTGTGTTACTCCCTTTCTGGAAGCCTCCTGAAAGTGCAAATAGGAAACCGCTCCTTATTGGATTCAGTGAGTTTTTTAATGCTCCATTTAAAAAATATTTATACCTTTATCCAATGTCTTCCAATTGAAGCAGTGTAGTGTATTAACCTGGATGCTAAAAACAGTCTTTTAAAGTAGCATTCCTCTCTCCCCACTGACTGAGAAATTAAAAAAATAAAAATTTCTTGATGCCAAAACAGTCATGATAAGAACTAATTTTATGTCTTTCTAGGCATCTGCCTTCAGCCTCTAACAACAATAGCTTCATGCAAGATGTCTTCTTTCAGCAGACATGTTTTGCATCATAGTTTCAAGTGAATATTTATTAACTAGTGTTTGGAGTAAAAATCACTGTAAGAGGAAGGAAACTATCTAGTAGAATGAGTTGTATAGGAAAACATTGTACATTTAATGCATTCCACTATCATTCAACTACATGTATATGTTCTATTATTTGCCTGTGAATTGTGAAGAAAAAGAATTCTTACTCTCCGCTTCTGACAAGAAGTGCTAATGAAGACATCAAGAGCTTGTCAATCAAATGAGATTACTGACAAATAGAACAGGGCTCTTTCCAGAGGATTATTGCAAGATGTTTCATATAAGCTTATACATTGTGACCATAACTTTCAAGCAATTCTAAAATGTTAAGATTTTTTTTCCCCAGAAAGGTTGTATATTTTGGAAAACAACCCCCTATGCTATATGTACTCTTTAGATATGCAACACATTACAGACCATGGAGGCTGCCCTTCTGATATCCCTTTCAAACTGCCCATATTTCTTCTAAAGCTCATCCTTGAAGTCACAGCTCTATCTAATCAATAGATCTGCCAGCTGTTGTTTCAGTTGAAGACCGTAACCTATAATTCAATTTTCTGTGTTTCATTTTCCTGTTAATATTTTCTTCTGATACTCTCTCAACAAACCACTATTTCCCTGAAGACATGCATGGCAATAAACTTGGGTAAACCCTATGTTTAAATATTTTTAACTGTTTTGTTTCTGTTTGCCAAACTGATCAGCATTTTTGGTCATTAAGGTTTTTGTTTTTTGTTTTTTTTTATACTGTAATAACTATTATAATTAGCTTTTTGACTTACAAAGTGTTGTAAACTAGCAAAAATAAGAATATAAGTATGGCAATGTTAAAGGAGCAGCCAAACAACTAAAATAAAAATCACACATTTAAAATAAATCCAAGAAAACTTACATAAATGCAGGAAAAAGCCCATGAAACAAATTCAACACATGTTACAGAAAACACCCTCAAAGACAGTCAAGAGCAGCCATGCACTTGGTTAAGATTTGACTGCTTTTCCCAGTCTGGATACTCCATTACTTTCTTGAAAGTTCCATTGCTATTACCTATCTACCTCTTCTTTGCTTCTGGAAGACTATATACTGCACTAGGGAATCCATTTAGAGGAAAAGAAGCTGTGGTAAAGGAGATAAAAATCATTGAAGTTTACAAATGCCACAAGATCACGCAATTGTCAAAAAATGGTGCCAAAATTTGAAAATAACACAAATTCACAAAAAAAATCCCAAATTGAACCAAACCAACAAACCCCGAAGCCCTACACCCACCACAGAGTTACAAGACTTCAAAAGCATATTTTGAACTAAGTTCCATTAAAATATATCTTCCAGGTTTTAGCCCTTCAGCCTTCATGTTTTTATGCTTCTTTCCAGGCAGAGATACAATTTCACCTGTTCACTTACATCACTTCTTAGCCTTGGGCAAGGAAGTAGACCGTCAATACACACAACAACCATTTAGCTTTTGATTTTAGGAATTGCCAGATCTGATAGCTCAATAGAAACAAGGCTGCTGCACCTCCCTGAGCCCAAGTTCAACCCATAGCCAGGGCACACAGGCTCAAACATATGTACACAACATACATACAGTCAGGCCATTCAGTTAAACACTCAGCTCTCATGCAACAGTGATCTCATTTGTTCCCTTCTCTCACTGACTGGGGATAAAAGTCCATTAGTGGATACATAAACACACACACACAGAGCATCCCTCCAGAGCTGGGCTTAGACAAGACTATCTGCCCCATCTGATGGTACCTGGACATGTGACATTGAGGCCTCCAGCACCCCTCCAGCTGATGATATAGAGCCTAAGTCCTACACACACACACCTCTCACAGTGGATCCCTCCAGGAACTGGCCTTGGTCCCTGTCTACCCAGTAGCCAGATTGTGGAGCCGCTTGTCTCCAGATGCCTGATGCAGAAACAGTCATGCACAGCAATATCAATCCCTGGGCTTTATGACTTCTCTAGAAAATGGCCTGGAACTGCTGGGCCCTCTAGTGGACAATTCCTACAGTTGTAGGACATGCACTTGTCCAGTCCAGACTTTCAAATGCTTTGATACATAGCTCTCAAGACAGGTAACTTACTCACTAGCAAGTGATAACACAAAAAGCAATGAGCAGAAAAAAATGCACAGAAAGTTTCACCTAAACATGAGAAGGAACTTTATTGCGCATGTGACCACTCACTGCAACAGGTTGTCCAGAGATGTTGTACAGTCTCCCTCACTGGAGATATTCAAGAATCCTATAGGTGGAATCCTGTGCCATGAGATCTAGGAATTACTCTGCTTGAACAGGTAAGTTGGACCAGACGACCCACTGTGGTCCCTTCCAGTCTTACCCATTCTGTGATTCCATTATTCAGGGACCAAACACTGACAAACACACCCTCACTCAACTGCTAACACCTCAGGCACATGAGCCCCTGTAACCCATGGTTCCACTCCAGCTGCTGGCACTCAGACTTACAGACCCAAACATACAAATAGAGTGACAACCTCAAGGAAATAACTGAAATTAAGTTTAAAAATAAAGGACACATTGTGCTGATCAGTTGTGTTGCAAGGCCAGGCAAGCACCCTGATAAGCAGCCTACTTACAATCAATGGGCCTCTCACTCCCTTATCCCTCTTCCCATGCTTGTCCTTCCCAAAACAACCTTAAGCTCTCTCTTTCACCCACTTTTTGTCCTTCCCCTAAATATTTCTTAGTAAGTCCTAGGCAATCCCAAGATACTGCCTTGAGTCCCTCCTACACAGGAAGCCCTTGTACTGAAAGGGACAAGAACTATTTAATTGATTCATCTTAATGTGTTTCACCCCACAGTTACATAGCCCTTCAATGGCAGCCCTTGGAGTAGTCAAACAAGGGCTCCCTTTCTCCATTCAGGCTGTGCTCCTCTGTATGTAGAGACAAACCTTCCATCAAATAACCTAACATTTACTAAGTCTGCAAATAATTTCAAATCCAGTTCAGTAATCACTGATTTTGACCAGCAGTCTACCTTTAAAAAGTACTGAAACTCTACCAAAAAGAAAAAAATAAAAGTTACATGGGTCATAAAAGTCATCAGTCATTTGGTTACATGCCTCCTTAGAGACTTCAGTGGGAAAAGCCTTTTCCTAAATATGGACCTCTTCCTTGAACCTGTAACTGACTGTTGCTGTTAGATGAACAATACAAAAAAAAACATTTTGAAAAGCTGGATATTGATATTTTTAAAGGAAATGTAGCAAATTTACCAACATTTCTTTGTTGAGAAGAATTCCAGGCTAAAAAAGAAAAAAGAGAAAAGTTGCATCTACACTGCACTCCAGCTATAACTATGATTAGACTACAATATATGCTTCATCCAGTCAGCTGAAGAATGACTGTTTCATCCTTCAAGGTTGCTTAACTCTACAGACAGCTTGTAGCACATTTATGAAAGAACCACAGCCTGACCCTGATGTAGCTGCTATGCCGTGCAAGACAGCATGTCTCCCATGTCTGTTCAACAGCAAACCCTACATTCAGTGGAAACATGGTTTGTGGAATCTCATTGCAGTACATGGTAGTACAGCCATGTCAATTCAGTGCAAAGTCACTTGAGAACTCATAATGATTTTAACCTGAAGACAGAGTAGCTATGTAAGATTTTTCATCCTGCACTCTACTCTCCTTTTAATCTTCTCATTCCCATTCAAGTGAAAACAAACAAATACAACAACAAAAACCCCAAACAAACAAAAACAGCAACAACAGCAAAACAACAAACAAAACTTACTATTTGGCAGGCTTACTCTACCAGTAAAGGATCTAATTTGTGATTTCTTTTCACCCATTCCTGAAATTACTTTTTTTTATCCATTAAATACTTAGAACATTAAACACTTCTATGCAGTGGCAGAGAAGGACCTTTCTTGTTGAAACTCTGCATGCACTTTGACAGGCTGCATTAAGCTTAGCAACCTGAAACTTTCACTTTTTACTTCAAATAAGTATGTGAAGTAGATTCTGTAACACAGTCAGGAATCTCTGACTTCAATGTGTGTGGAAAATTGCAAGTTCAGAAAAGAAACAGCTATGTAGGTCTACTCTCTCCCTCCTCTATACCCCCAAAAGAATTATCTTTCCTTTATCAAGAGTCACTGCAGAGAATGCTTATAAATTTTAATATGTGTGATGTATGTTAATTAGAATGGAGATTTTTAGTTTTGCTAAGCAAATAACTAATGAACAAAAATTTTAGGATGTCAGGTCATCTGAAACTGTCCAGAAATTGAGGGAGAGTGACTTTTTCTTTCAAAAGCTTGTGTAACTACCTAAGGAGGAAGTTGCAGTAGTGAAAACAAGGAAACTTAACTCTTAGCTCGTCTTGCGTGCACCTGCATTTTTATCCAGTGCCTCAAATGAGAGTTAACTAAGCATTAGATTGCAATAATGAAAAAAGATTCTTTTTCCCCAAGCATTTCCCCTGCATTATTATATACTTTCCTTGCAAAACTCCTCACTGGCTGCCCCTGCTTAACATTGTTATGAGGTTTGATTGGAGCATGCTGACCTGGTGCAGCTGTTACACATACACCTATACATACTTCATAAATCTTACACAATTACAGGTTATTTAAAGGAATGTGTAACTTTACTGTGCACTAAATAGTATCAGCTCAAAGCTATAAAACAAGAAAAAACAAAAACAAACCAAAACAAACAAAACACTAGAGAGAAGAAAGATGAATTTCGTAGCAGTCACTTGCCTCATAAACCTGCCACAACAATACTATTAGGGTTTGCAGGTACAGAGCACAAGACCAACAGTCTGGGAATAACAACATGAGTGAAATGAAAGCAAGATAGTGCCATAGAGGCCCTGGAAACACTACCTCCAGGGCTGCAGTGCTGCCTTAGTACAGAGCCTCAGACTTAGAGATAAACAGTGCGCCATCATAGGTAGCACTGTGTAACAGTCAGGCTTTTTCATATAGTGTAAAGCTTTGCCAATATTGAGAATTTGAGTTTCTGTAGGATAGCACAGATCCTTCAAGTGTATCTTGGTAGTATATGGCATATATAGAGAGAAAACAGAGTGCTGCTGTTTTTGATGTGTTGATATGACTGCCTGAAAGTGATGTATTTCCACCACACACACTTCAAGAGCCACTTTTAATAAAAAGAACTCTGAAGTAAAACCCTCATGCAGTATTAAAAAAAAAAAAAAAAAAAGAGAAAGAAAAAAATTATCCAAACTAAACCAAATTAAAGCAGTGATAAAGGCAGCCAAAGCTGCACATGAAATTGCTAGTATCACATTTTCTGAGAGCTTCAGTATTACTATCAGGGCATAATCTCAGAAGGGTCTGGCACTAAGGAAAAACCCTACAATCTGCAGCTTGGCAGTTAGGGAACAAAGTGGCACAGGCTGTAGTATTACAACCCTTTCCACAAACCAGTATTTTCTGAAATAAGTAAACAGGAACTGAAGTGTTGAAAGAGCAACTCCATATGAAACTGATTTTTTCAGAAAAAAAGGTGAATCAAATGCCTCTGGAAAAAGATACTCTTTCTCTGCATTTCTAACAGTTATACTAAAAAAATAAAAGGTTTCTTGGAGCTTTTACAACAGTTCTAGAGGGTATCCACAATACTGTGTGTGTACATCAATGTATGTATACATATATATATATATATACACACAAACACGCTCAGTTTAACTCTTAAGTTTTGAAGATTGCTCCAGAAACTCAAACATTAAGCCCCTTCAGTTCTACCTTTGATATATTATTTATACCTCAATCTAGAGCATCTCCAGTTATCTTCAATAAGCAGTTATAACGAAAACAGGAATTCAATTTTAATTATAGGATGCTAAGTCCTAATACTTCTGCCCAAGTTTCTACAGCTGAAAAAAAAATAAATTGCTAGACTTCCCTTTAGTTTTTAAGTCTCTACTGCATAAGCTGGGGTTGCTTTCATTCTGTATGTCTGGCAGGCTGGGGAAAAACCAAAACCCAATAAAAACACACAAAACTCATACCACCAAAAATACATTTCATAGTCACAATAGCACTTTTACCAAAACAAACAAACAAACAAACAAACAAAAACAACAACAACAAAAAAAAAACACATGCATTTATCAGGCAAGAGATAATGGAATTCAGATAGTCCAGACTGTGTTCCAGATTTAACAGTAAAAATTTTGGAGTTGCTAAAAGTACCATAACATTTGCATTCTAAAAAATTCTGTTCAGAAAAGCTAGTCAGGCTAGCTGTGCTTAGGACAGAGTATTCATGTTTGCTGTCAGCTGAATTTTGTCACGTTTTTGTGTCTGGTCTTCATGCATGTTGTATTTGTTTGGTTTGTTTTGTTGTTGTTGTTTCTGTTTTTGTTTGGTTTTTTATATATACATAAAACAACATTACTATTCAACCAGCAAAATCCTCTCTGCTGAAGATATCAGCCATTTAATAGTGAAGAGGCATCTTGACATTCAAGTGACCAGCTGCCTAACTCAGAAATAAGTAAGCTATGCAAGAAAAGACTTCTTAAGCTCCTGTAAGTGCTAAATATGTAAAAGCTGATTAAAAAGCACAAAGAAAATTTTACACACCTTATTCTAACAAGCACACTAAGCAGTTTGGTTAAAGAGCATACAAAACAGTACATACAAAATATTTTCTGTCATGACACTGTAAAACACTAAATCTTTTTTTTTTTTTTAATTTGCTGTGTTTAAGACACAGACTGTGTTAGGTAATAATTGTGTCCTGTCATTATATAACAAAGTTCATAGGCAAGGTTCTATAACAAAGGAGCACTCTTCCTTATTAAAGATCAGATAACTGAAACAGTGGAAGGATTCTTCCTGCCTCAGTATTTCCCTTATTTCCCACCTTGTACTCTGGACAACTTCAAATACATCTTCATGCTTTTTCTGCTTCAAAGGAAAAATATGCAAAGCATAAATATCTGGAGTATAAGAAGAAAGAAAACAATACCACTTTTTTTTTTTTTTTCCCTATGTAATGGAAAATAACTGCTATTACAGACATTATGAATCAAAGGCAGAAATGAGATGTTTCAACAAGGGTATTCTAAGTGCATAGTAACTAAATGTACAGTTGTTATCATTTACTCACACAGGGAGGAAACATGCTGAAAGTACAAATACAGCAGACATTACATACTTTAAGCAGTAGTATATTTCAGTTTTAATGTGTAGGCACAGGGTAGACATGATTACACTGTGTCAGATAGAATTTAACTTTTTTGCTATGTTACCTGGGTTTAATGGGGTTTCCAGGCAACAACTATATTTAAGTTAGCTAGAACTCCACAGTTAAAGGAGTCCTCACTGACATGAGAAGAGAACACATCTCATACACCTGAAGAAAGAAGATGGAGAGTAAAAAACAATGGATACAGCTCTTATGTTACACTATAGAACTGAAGTGTAACTTCAAACACATTTACTAGAGGAAATGGGCACAGCAATCTTCCCAGCTGTTTAGATCCCTGCTTTATCTCCTTTTATCAAGGAGGTTAATCTCAGGACACAGAGAGGACTAAAACCAGATTTTGCTAGTGACACATACAAGCAAGGCCTACAGAAATACTGAAAAGCATTTAAAAGATTAATTCCATACAGATATCCAGATATGTTTTTAAAAAGCAAACAAAAGAAAAAAAGTTTTTAGATATCTAAATAACCTAACAAAAAGTGTCTGCAAATGAGTCAGTACAATTCACATATGGTAACACTATCAACACTTCCCTTAGAACCCTAGCACATCTTTTGCAGAATATAATACAGAGAGCACCAGCTAACTAAAAGCACTGCACACAGAAGTAGTGAAACAAAACAATACATATGTCTGGAAGTTTCTCCTGTTTTCCTTTGCTTCTTTAAAGATTTCAGGAATTTGGTTATATAGGTCAGCAGAAACTTCTTTCATATTTAGTACTTCAGTCTCATCACCCATAGTAATACTGCATAGTGTCAGAAACCACATCAAGTATGTTTTCAGAATTGTCATACAGATAAGTTTCAATCAAAGGGGCTTCAACTCTTCGACATGATAAGTAAACATCTCAGAAAAATCCTCCTATTTCTCCTGACCATTAGTAGCAAGATCAGGCTTTGTAGCAATTTGGCAATTTTTAAAAGGAAAAACAGCTTCCCAGAGGAGTAAGTCTTCTCCATTTCACAAAAACATTTCATTCTCTTCTGCCTTTCCTGGGAGAACATTTCATGGAACTGACTGATTTCCCTAAGCAGGTCTGATGGGGCACAGCTCTATGTCAGTACCTTGCCCTGTACAGCTGTTTGAAACCTGAGGCAGTAACTGGTGCCCTGACTGCTGATATTTGTCTGTCTGCATTCTGCTAGAGAAATGGCATTTGAAGAAGTAAGAGTTTCATAACTAAATGCAGTTAATAGTCTGGTGTTTAAAGCATTTCTTTATTCCAGAAATATGTTAATCTTTTGGTTATATGAAGGGATAGGCTACCTAATAAACAAAACAGAATGGAATTGGACTATAGCTATTTCTCTGCTATATGTCTCTGGACTAGTAGAAAATCCATTTTTGGCCTATTCTTTGCCTACTTTCCACCTCACTGCAAAGTCGAATGCATGTGATTTGCTATGTTTTACAGAGGATGCAGGGCAGAAGCCTCAGTTCTCTAACATAACTTTTATTTCCATTAAAATAAAATATGTACACTACTAGAGCCACGACCACATTGCAAATTCCCACAGCAGTCTAATGAGAAAGCACATCAGTTTGTGCATGTGTTGAAGATTATCATCAGTGGATTCACATCCAGCAGGGTATTTAATTATTAGTCTGGAGCACCTAAGGCCAGTGGATATAAATCTGAGTATTCTGCTTTCCACTTGAACAGACTGCAAAAACAGGTGAGCCTTAAAAACAGTAGGCAATAAAGCTGTAGGCTTGGACATATCTGCAGTCTCAATTTCTGACCTGTGCAAATACCAATTCACTCCATAATTAAGATTTATTCCTAAAAAAAGTTAAATAAATAGAGGATGAAAGAAATGCAGATGAAAAAGGTGGAGGCAAATGGTGATGTATGACAAACTCCCAGAGTGAAACAGAGTAAAAAACACAGTAGGGTCTTCGGAAGAAAAGACAGGGAAAAAAAGACAGAAACTTAAGCCACTTATACAGACACTGACTGGGAAAAAATGGGGCAAGAATTTCAGATTCAAACTAAAAAAAAAAGATAAAGAAAAGATGGGCATAAGCATATTAGTAATGCTTTGATGTTTTAATAATGGACATATGGTGAAAATAAGGATTAAGATTTGATTTTAAAAGCTAATGTTACAGCTTAGTCCTTTATAAAAATTTAGTCACCACATCCTTTAATTTGTTATTTATTTAAATGAATGTTAGTATTGTAAAAAAGTATTCAAGATAATTATAATACCATCAATGACTATGCAGAGACTCTTGCAGCTTTGAAGACTATTGCTGACACTTTTATTAGAGCTCTGAGCATGTTCCACTTTCCCAGAGGCCATGACATGTTTTGATCTATCCATCTGTTCTTTCTTGATGAAAATTAGTGTATGTGTTATTACTTTTAGTATAGACAATGTGTATCCAAATATGTGTATTTTGGGTTTCTTGGACTCAGATTTTCAGTTTTATAATCATAGTGACTTTTAAGGAAGGTCACAGTTCTACAAGCATGAGTCCTCACTGAAATATTAGATGACCATATTTTTATATTCTTGAAATGAAAATAAAAACGAAAGCTGCACTTCTCTCTAAATTAGCAAAACTTACAGGCTTCAGAATCTTTCAGCTTCCAATATATCTCAGCCACATGGTTTTCTTTTGTCTCAAATGCTTTTCTATGTAATTCACCAAAATCTTACTGTTTTACACTATCTTGTGTATGTGCATTCCCTTTCCAAATACACCTCTCTTTCTTCTAGGCAGAGAGATTTCCTTCTAATTCTGGCAGTCTCATCATGGCTTTAGGAAAAACAAGGGTGATGAAATTTTGAGTGGCTAGAAATTTTTGGGCACGGGTGCAAAAAAAAAAAAAAAAAAAAAAAAAAAAAAAAAAAATCCCCCACAACATAGAGTGGCTGTGATATGCCATGATCCACCTTCCATTGATGCCAGAATTGAATGCTCTCAAGGATATTAGAATTATTCCAGTCACAGATACTTAGACAAATCTAATGTTATGTGTTTTTCTATTAGCCCTTACCATCCCAAACTAAGATGCACAGACCATTGTTTTGATGGCATACAGGTGGTTTTATGTTTTAATATCAAGGCGACTAAATGGAATGGACTGATGACAGCTTTGATCTTCTTAATTGCTCCTCACAGTATCAGCCACCATTCACAATTATTTCAGCTTTCACTATTTCATAATATGCTACATTTTGCTAATGCCTTGGTTTTGATCTTGCCTATTCAACAGTTGTCGCTGCATCATGAGTCAAATACCAACCACTCCTTTCACTCCAGACTTAGCAGGACTGCAGAAGGCCACATAAGCATGAGACTCTTCCATGAGAGGAACCTAATGTCCAAAGTTACGTGACACTTATTCAGCTTGGCTGGATCAGTGAATGTGTGGTGACACAGCATGGACAAGTCAAGAAGAGGTTTTTATTGAATCAACACTACCAAGTTTCCAACATCTGTGAGAACAACACATTTACCATAGCAAAAATAGAATATGTTCACCAAGGAATATCATAGTTTTCCTGATATATAATTTTAAACAGTGTAGCACTCATGGTAGTTTTCTTGGGTTTATTATGCTTGCATTCTAAAACTCTAATTGAATCAAATTGATTTTCCACAGTTCCTTTGACAAGATCCACTAGATGACAATTAAGCAATTTCCTGAAACCAACACAACTATTTTTATGTACATTCTTTTTATTACTCATTACTGCCTGAGTGCCACAGCAACTTGCAAAGTCACTAGCTTTCCCTGCTATAATAAAGTATTAGAGTGAGTTTTGGCTCTTTCCTTTGAGTCAATTCAAATTATGTGCATTTATTTAACTATTATAAAAATCTTCTCACAAATAAAGTTAAATCACTGGCCAGACATAGGTTTCACTTTCAGGTAGGACAACCTATGATCCACTTTGATAGTAGATTTTATATAAATTAATTTGGGTACTATCCAGTAAACTTATCCAGAAACGTGAATGATCTTTGACAGTGACAAATTGGTTTTTATCACATACTTAATTTTCAACTTCCACCATAGAAACCATTACAAGTGTACTTATGTTGGTGCATACTTATGCTGCTACTACAGTAGAGATTTTTAGGCTATAATCTATTAAACTTGTTTTCATTAAAAATTTGTGTAAGAGCTCCAGAATCATACAGACACTCTTGATAGGGCTCCACAGGAGAAGGTCAGTCAAATTTTAGGCAATTGCTTAAGACAGTAGACCACAAAATTATACTTTGCCATTCCCTGTTCTTATAAGATTTGAGCAATTAGTATAAAAATGTGTATTTTAAAAAAAATCCTCTAAATTTCATGTGAAGTTGTTTGATACTGAATTTTGAAAGCTAGTTATTAACAATAAAAGACTAAATTATGATTATTAAAGCATTAAGCAATGTTAGTTGTTACACTTTCAGTTCTTATTCTCCATTGTGTCAAACATATTCTGCTACTTATCAGTAGAATATAATATTTTTAGACATTAATATTTATGAGCTTTTGTCATGTAGAAACACACAAAAACTAAGTGTAACTATGTTTCAAAATGCTTTTTTTTTTTCAAGTACAATCTTATGAAATATATTTTTAAATTGGAACTAGTTCCATAGTTTAAAGTGAGTTTTAATGCTTAAGCATATATCATATTGTTATATATTCATTTAGCACTTTTAAAACATCTCATTTATACATATAGCAAAACTGTTGCACTTCTGCTTATGCATCTCTTCTCTTGGATTTTTCACACCCATAGATCATCTCCTGAAGCTGTAGGCACAGCCTGTATGGATTGTCTGATAGAAATTTCATGTCACTTGCAGAGAGAAGACAATAAGGTAAAAAGTTTGATCATGGTTAGAGCAGAGATTTCAGTGACTGCTGTAGATAATATTTATGACCGTGAATAATGGTCTTTTATGTCCTGACATTAATAAGATCACTGCTGTATCCAGAGAATTGCTCGTCATAGCATAGATTTTCTTCCATTTTCTGTCAGGCACAATGGTGCCTTGATTGCTGTTTGATTATTTAAGTGTTATGGTGATACAAAGGACAAGGATATTTTGGAGACAAGTATGTTTTAGATAGACACACTGGTATAGTTAGCGGGGAGAAAAAGGCATAAAATTTCAAGCACAAAAGCTTTTCTACAGTCTACCTTTATCTTCAGGCAAAAACCAACAAGTAGAATTTGGAGACAGTAGTATTTTAGAAAACTTCATCTACCAAAGAAATAATTTGCACAGTCACATTTCATTACCTGATATCATTTGATCTTTCATTCAGACTAGACAGCCTTCAATCTATGTCATCTATTCTTTCAAAAAGACTGCAATTCCACACCGTATTGCCACAAATCAAGAATGCATTTCCTTGTTATCATATGCTTCCTCATCTTCAGACAGTTTGATGTAGCTTATGAGTTTACCCATGTCTATTTCGTGTTTTTCCTGAAAGTTGATTTTTCGTTTTGTATATTGATTTACCTCTTTTGAGTTTAGAAGCCTAGCCTTATAAGGATTCTCAAGGGAAAAAACCAGGCTTCATTTTTTTCTTTTTTTCTTTTTTCTTTTTTCAGATTTATGGGTGGGGATCTGTGTCAGAAGCATCACTTTATTGTTTAAAGAATGCCATACACATTATAACCCTTTTGCTGCTGACAACATCTGGCAGAAGATAGTTTAGAGTAATGCTAAGGCACAGGCTTTTTGCAAAACTGTTGGTTATACATCCTTGTACTTTAATGAAAGCACAGCTCTCTTTGAAGTTACTGGCTCAAAAAGTTGCATCCCTGTTGGTATTCTTGTCAGTGGTCTTAGCAGACAGAAGCACCTTCCTCTCTCTGGAATAGCTCTTGGTTAAAGCCCTACAGATAATTACAACTGCTCCCAGAGTTGAACTAAATCAATGGACAGATAAAGGGATATAATTATCCATCTTTCCCAAACCTGCTTCTTTTGAAACAGTAAATTCAATGAACACAAAACAAAACATATAAGCCTTCCTAAGATAACCCAGACAATCATTAAATTAAATCTAAGTATTATGTAAATGATTTCTTGGTATTTGATGATATGTATTTCATGATATTGACTATAAGCTTTCTAGTTCTCTACAGATTATAGTCTTTTTGCCTCCAGTATAAAATACTGCAAATCTGTACTTTCTCCTGCATCTTTTAAGCTCAGGGAATCTGACTAGGTTAGGCAGAACAGGCCTTTAGCCTAAAAGGTTTTTGGCTGAAGGTTAAGTACTGAGTTAATGCAGACAGACAACTGAGATTTGCTTACTTTAGCTAACAGGTTTAAAGACTACTACACTTTATATATTCTTATGGGATTATAATAAACATATAACAAAGCACTAACATGGAGAGCTCTCTCTACTGACTGAAGTGGTGCCCCAGCTGGTGTTCAGCACTCCTGTGGTAGTACGCAGGCTCATAGGATCAACCAACAGTGACGCCAGTTTATGCTGATTGCCCAACACAGGGGGAATGCCTGCAATGCTTTCTGTATGTGGGAGTTTGGGGGGATTTAGCTATTGAAGTGTATTTACAATTCTGTAGGTCTTTTTCAAACACCTTATAAAGACCTACTTTTGTGGTCTGTTGTATTGCTTCAGTGATCCTGAAGGTGTAGTTCTCTCATTATTGACTAATTACTTCTTGCCCACAAATGCTTCAACCCTGATTTAGCTCAATCAAATGAACAGAGAAGTTTTTCCCTGTGAGAGTTGTAATACTGAGTTTTATGCCATGCATCATGCAAACCCTTGTAGATCAGCAGAGGCCTTAGATCACCTTTATTTCTGGGGCAAAAAAAAAATATTTAGAATACCTTTGTAAGTAACTGCTGGAATAATGAGGCCACTTAGAATAGAAAGATACAGAGGAATGACACCTAGGACACCTGACAATGCTCAAACAAGAGCAAGGGAGACAAAGCTTCTCAGAATACAGCAATAAATCTGCATCTCAGGGAAGTGCTTATATCACATCTATAGAATAGGAAGCAAGGATAAATTTTGACCAGGAATGCAATCACCAAGCTGTATTTTACTGTGAGCAGTGCAGAGAGAACTAATAAAACCCACAGACAAGGCCATTATCATTTTGACAATGAGATCGCTCTCAAAAATCCTAATTTTTTCCTCAACTTCAGATTCTGAAAACACTCTAAGGAAGATACAAAACACAGATATTGTGTTTTCTGAAGAAAGTCTGAATCAGCATCCCTTGTGTTGCTAACTCTAATTTTTACTGTTTATGTGTAATATGAATAATAAAGTATAACTGGTTAAATTTTTGTTTGGAGGTTTTTTGCCAGATGAAACATCCATGATGTGCTGATACACACTAGTATTTTTAAGGTTATTCTCCTCCTGCCTGATCAGGATAAAATGCATTTAGATCAGTCTGAGGAACTGATTTATATTGTCACAGGAACAATGTGTTTCATAGTGTTGTCTGACTTTGCCTATCTATTTATAATTCCTGATCCAGCTCACTCCTATACAAGCACCCTGTCATGCCTTTTCTTCTCTTAATGTGCTCAAAAATGACTTTGAGCTGTCCTTTCTCTTTCACTTCTGCCTGGGAGATCAGAATTACACTACTTTCTGAGTAAATACATTTGAGTGCTGCAAAGCTGGTCCTGTTCAAATTAATTTGCTTCACATTTTGATCAGTGCCCTAGATGTAGGTTTCATAGCACTTTATGAGGTACACTTCATAGCATTGTATCATCACTGTATGAGGTATATTCCACAGCTTTTTATCATGGTGTTTTATAAGATATACTTGATAGCATTTTATGTAGCCACTTTACCAGATAGCATGAATAGCATTTCAGCAGTAAACTTTTAGAGCACATTTCATGCCATGCAGTTGCCTACAAATATAAAAGCACAGAAACAGAGATAGAAGATGTGAAGACCAATACTAACTCTTACTGTTCTGAAGGAAATGATTGCAAAACTCAACTTACTGTACAGTATATCTTTTTGTACAAGAAAATATAATGTGGAATTTCAGGCATAGAGGTTTTCTGCTTTGGTTCTTACATGATAGAGCTGCCCTCTCATAGGTGTATTACCAGTCCAGTAGTACTTATAATGTCTCTGTATGTCCTGCTAATGTATTTTCACTCTTTTCTGATATATTTTTTTCTGCTTCCTCTTCTCATCTCACAAATCAGTACCAGGTCCTCTGACATAAGACAGTCATTCAAAAATGCAGTCCCTATCCTTACTCATCCAAGCTCCCTGTAGTCAGTGCACTTCTGCAAAATTCACAGATGCTCTGCAGCCAAGCTCTCCAAAGTCCTCAGAGCTAACTCTGGCATTAGACAAACAGGTATGGTACCAAAATGCAGAAGTATAAGAGGTGATATGCATTCAGATTTCCAAGCAGTGGGAAAAAGCCAGAAGGAAGGAAAACTGAAATTGATTTTTTTTGAAATTGTTATTTGTTGTCATGGAAAACAAACAAAAAACTATAATAACATCTGTTTTTTTCTCCCCACACTTCTTACAGGCCCAGCATATTTGCCAGGGTGACCACGAAGAACAGAGTCATCAGCAGTCTTCCAACACCTGCCAAATATGAAAAGGTAATAGGAAAGGAAAAGAGATTATGTTTGGAGAATTTAAAGTGAGGCTAAGAAGAGTTGGAAGGAGTTTCTTTGGTGTGAAAAGGAGAAAGGCAAAGAAATTACATGATCTGAAACTTACAACTGAACAAAATCTTGATATAACTTGGCAGGAAAAATTACTCAAAAGCTGAACTCAATAAAGTTTTCACAACACAGGCAAAACAGTTTTTGTAAATTACCATTGGATAAAAAAACATATTGAAAGAGGCATAATATGATAGTGCTAAACAAATCATTTTCTTATCCCCCATCCAATACAGTGACCTGTTAGAGCAAATAGTTCTAAAAGTCCATCATCAAATTCCCAGTCTTTCTAAAGTGGCATATTGATCTACTCATTAAAAGGTTAACCATGCGGAAAACCATGTGTACATATTTACATAATCAAAAAGAAAAAAACTTTGGAGCCAAGACAGGTTTCAAAACTTGTATAATCTATGCTTTAAACGTTTTTTTTTCAACCAATTCTGATAAAAAAATTAGTATTTTAAATAATTCACATTTTCCTGTAAAATGCATCTTTCTCCCCCCCCTCCCCTTGAATTAATTAACATTTAAAAGAATTTTGGTAAGAAAAGTTTGTTTAAAATTGCATAAAGTCAAACCACCTACATGCAAATACCATGTCTTGCAAGTTCATTAAGATGCAAGATAAAAATATCAACAGTGAAGCCTATCTTGAAGGTAGGAATACTAGGACTCATAACTAGTAAAAGGTGATATCCAGCTGCTCATCTGGAAGTTCTGTACACAGAGAATCTCAGAGACATCTCAGGTTTCTCATGAAGTCCTTCATCTTGGGGGTAGGGAGGAAACATAATATTCAACTATAATTCAGGGTATAGAGTGCACAGAAAATTCTGGCTTGGTACATAGCAATGCCGCATGATTTCTTCCAAAGACATGCATTCAGCTTTTTCCAACCAACTAAATAGTAGTTTACAGAAATGGTTAGTGCTCAGGGAAAGACTGAGTCAAACCCACAGAGTACCAACACTATTAATATAAGACTAAACAAAGAATTAAATAAATGTAAAGATGTGAGTTCCACAATATATCCATAATTAGAGCAAACACTGTTTATAAACATTGTTGAAGCAAAGGGTGAAAAACAGGAAGCCTGTTTCCTCCTTTCTGTATAGCTGGGAAACATATGTGAACAACATACAGCACAATTCACGTATCGCAAATTTTGTAATTGGCCCCTCAGCATTTTTTTTAAAGTGATGATTCTCAGCATTTCAAGGCCACTGATCTGTATAGTAAAATCACATCATGTTTCTGCATGCAGGAGAACAGAAATTTTAATATTGGTTTGTTGTTGGTGCATCGTCTAAATTCTCAAGTAATTGTCTGCATCCTGACACTCCACACCAATAACCAAACTATGCAGCAGAGTCTTCTCACACTTGTAGCACCGAATATAAAGAAATTTGACCCATGAAGAGCATGTCATTCACATCTTGCTACTAGTCATACTGGCAGGTCAGTTACTAAACATCTACCAAAGCTGCTTCTAAAACTACTTGACAGCACTATGGTAATTTGCAATGTGAAGGCAACTGAAGATGCCCTAATTAATATGCTTTCATGAACTGCTTCATATAATGACCATTACTTTTTCTCTAGCTTGGACAGTCATAATTTGCAAGTAGCACCTTCTGTCTGTTGATTAAGCATGTGGCTTCATCATAACTGCCTGGCTACCATTATGCTTCCCATGGTGCACCACAAGAAAGAAAATGACAAAATTTCAAATTTTATCAGACTGCCAAAGTATCTCTCATCACTCTGAAATCAAGTCAGCTATATTGGTTCAGTATTCGTTGAAGTGGTAACACAGCAATCATACATTCCTGCATGCACTGGTGATGACATTGTGACATAGATGACTAAGAAGCTGATAAGCAAAGATGCTCTGCTGGGCCTGATAGTTACAGACAAGAAAGAACTGGCTGGGGATGTGGAGGTCATTTTTGACAGCAGGGAGGTGGTGGAGTTTAAGACCCCAAAAGAAGGGGAAAGTATAAAAAGCAAGCTCACAATCCTAGATTTCACAGGAGCCGACTTTAGCCTGTTCAGGGACCTACTTGGAGGAGTTTCATGGGATGTGGTTATGAGAGAGAAGTGTCCAAGAGAACTGACTAACTTTCAGTTGAACATATAAGCCACGTGAAAGTCCCCCCTGAGGAATAAAACATCTTCATGTTCAATGGATTTTCACTGATTTACCTGGGAAGACACACATTATTTTTAATTTAGTTCTGAATCTTATTCCAAAGAAAATTTTAAAATAATCAACTTTGTCATTTTCCAAAAGATTAATGTGTTTTCCTTCCTTCAAAAATTTTTCATTTAAAAAGATCAGATTTCAATGAGGGAAAAAAAAAAAAAAAAAAAAAAAAAGAAACTNAAAAAAAAAAAAAAAGAACTCTCCATAAAACAGATGACAAATAACACGTACCATAAAAAATTGTAATCATAAAATACCTTTCTGGCATCAGAAATGAAATGTAATAATAAGTAAAGTAGCAAAAGCTGAATACATTCTGATCCAATTCTTATGAATATATGTTTAAACATTACATAATATTCTACAGTAATCTTTAAAAAAAAAAGCTTATTTTTTTCTTCTTTCTTTCTTTCTTTCTTTCTTTCTTTCTTTCTTTCTTTCTTTCTTTCTTTCTTTCTTTCTTTCCTTTCTTTTTTTTTTTCTTTTTTTTTTTCTTTCTTTCTTTCTTTCTTTCTTTCTTTCTTTCTTTCTTTCTTTCTTTCTTTCTTTCTTTCTTTCTTTCTTTCTTTCTTTCTTTCTTTCTTCCTTTCTTCCTTTCTTCCTTTCTTCCTTTCTTAAGGAAACGTTAAACTCTACATTGAGGGAACATCTGACTTATTTTTATTATTTCTCTTTCTTTGCCTTGCAACATTGCTCACCTTGGCTGACATGAACAAATAAAGAGAATAAAGCAATTAAAGCTCACTGTGTGAACGCATGTACACAGATACAAGGCCCAATTGTGCAACTTCCCCCTTATACAACTAACATTAATCATATGAGAATCTATGGGTTCAGGGTTAAGTGAAGAAGGAAGAAAACACCACTAAACTGTCTAAAGTAAAGATAAAAGCTGCAATTTTAGTTCCTTAAGGGTCACTGAAAGGGTTGCTATAGTGATGTCTGTTTACATTGAATCTTAGCTGCAATCACAAAACAACTACAGTGACACAGTAAGACCCGTATTTTAAAAGTTTCTAGATGAGGAAATGATGAGTAAGTAAATGAAAATGTGCAATCATGGGGGCAGAAAGACAGACATTTTCATTCATGCTAATTATAAGTTTTCTGTCATGACATGAAACTTTCAACAAGTATATGGATAAAACAAAATTCTGGCTGATGGACTTCTAAAAGAAAGTCCTTGCTTGATATGGATAGCAGCAAACAGAAAGAAAAGAATAACAACACTCCAGGACCTCCAGAAAGGTCAGACCTTGAAGGCTGTTAAAACTCAGCAACATGAGATGAATAAATTGTGCAGCTTTCTGGTTTTACTCTTATATGTTGCAGAAGATGGACTGTAGCATTGAAAACTTGTTTTAGTATGTAAACATTTTCTTGATCTAGCCTGGAAGAGAAAAGGATAAGTTGAATAAAGCTCCATGTTTTATATTTTCAGTTGTGTAACTTATTAACTACAAACAACATCCAAACAAGCTGCTGATGAGCAGGCAGCATTTCACCAGAAGCAAAAGATGAAAATAAACTTTTTCTCATAGCAATAGTGTGTGCACCTCAGCTGATATTTGGTCTTGCATAGGACAGTATTAATTAACAACAGTTAAAGTAAATAAATTAAAATAATTTGTATTACACATTTCTCTCATGCCCAGAAGACATTGGAATAAATTAACAGATAAACTATGCATTGAGCTAGGAAAAATCCTGGAGGCAATGAAAAGTATATACTAATTTTGATGCCAGTATAAACATCAGCCCATATTTTAAACAGATACTGTCAAAGTGGGATGCTATATGAACTGAGAAAAATCTGAGCTACAAAAATATTTTTTTTTGTTTCTGTGGTAGATATCAGGGAACACATTTGTAAGGTGAAAATTCTTGGAGCCTAATAAACATAACTGGGGACTAATAACAGGAATTATATATCTTTAGGCACAGGCCAGGATACACTTCTTGTTATTGAACTTGAACTAGGCAGAAGTTTGAGTGTCTCTATCTCTAGACTTCTTCAAGAAGATCAAAAGGATTTCTAAGTGTAAAATCTTATTTTATTAAAATAAAAACTCAAAATTACTAAAAATTACTAGGTAAGGCAGAATAGCCATAAATATGAAGAATGAACATGGAAATGGAAAAACTAGGCCTTATAAATGAGTTTTCCCACTTTATATTTTTGTTTCCATTGCTAGTGTGAGTCAAGACAAAATGGCATTCTGGTTTGTGATAAATCTTTCAGTTCTCATTGATCCACAGAAACTTTCTCTTTCCATCACACTGCAGTCCTAAAAATGTGTCTTCTCTGTGCTCCTTTCTGCAATTTCTTGATTTTCTGTTATTCTGAATGATGTTTTCTTCTGCCTCAGTCAATTAAGAATCTGACAGCTTTTCTTTTTCTGTGAATGCTCAAATATGTACAAGGAAAGCTACAATTTCTCATCTCTTTGTAACATAGTCAGTTTTCTAAAATATATAACACGTGAAGTGAGACCAAAGACAAAACAGGTAACATCCACCACACACACTTCTTGAACTAATTACATATCCCATTAGCAGCCCAGTAGTAAATATCTCCAGCTTGTATAGAACTTGTAAGTCCTTCTTCACATGTCCGCATCAACTGATGCTACAGCTCCTCGTAGGTTTTTCTTAATTTAGGTGAACAAGAGATTAGTCAAGACATGAGGCTAGATACATCTCTACTCATTGTTTTTCTGCTTAGCTTTGATGAAGATGTTCAAAGAATGTGCAGCATACTTTGTTCTTAGCTTTTAAAGCGATGGAATTACAAAAAGTGGTGTATTCCTTCTGATCCATCTCTCCGGCCCTAACACCTAAGAACAGATTATGAACCTGTTTTTAAAATCATTTGTAGCATCTTATGAATTTCCCTTAGAACCCAACTGCTGTATTCAATTTCACAGAAATTATGGCAACTGTAAATGGACCTGGAAATCAAGCTATGAACCAATCATGAGTATGAAGAACGAATTTGTTCTGTGATCTGCACATGCACAGGAGAATAACAAGGCTGTGCTATTGTATTCCCAGTGGCATTAAGGCATTAATTTCCTGGGTCATGCTGCTAACCTTCAGCACAGAGAAAACAATGGACTCCTTACTACCAGTGAAAATGACCTGCAAGGAGATGAGCCACTGAATTCCAAGCCACCTTCACATAGCAGAAGCATTTGACTGACAGTTACATAAGTACCTTGTGATGAATTCTGGATAGTCCTAGAGATTTCTTCAGGAAACTCCTCCCATTCCTAGTCCAACTGTGTGCTTAAGTGTTAATTAACATTCTGAGAAGTGTGACCCAGAGACTACCAGGTAGTTGCCAGGTATTTTATATAGATAAGGCACTTGTAAATAGCCTACTATACCCTCTGTATGTAGTTAAGATAATAAACAGCAATGGATCATGCATGTGCTAGACTGTTCACATAGGATCATGGATTAAAAGAACTAAGAAGAACAGCAGTCTGGAGAAAATTATGTGAATATTCTTAAGCAACTGAAAGAAATAGATATCCATACACAACAGTAATGAGACCTATCTGCATGCAAGACAACTACTCTTGGGTACTGTTAGAGTGTTTAAATGCTTCCAAAACATCTTGTATTTTTTATGTAGAGGAGGTTAAAAGACCTACTGAAGTAAATGCAGCTCTTTTCCTTTGAAGGAATTAGGGTCCTTAATTTTAGGTGCATTTTTACAGCAATTCCACCTGAAGTAAAATTTTAGCAGAGCGTGTCTCTGAAGATGTGTGTAGTTTTTATAGCTACAGCAGCAGCCCAGCCTATCAGCTATTATCCTCTGAGTTCTAAAATAGCAACAGTAGTTCTAAAACTCAGTTTATTTTGCCGCACAGAAGATACACTGCAAAAGCTCTATGGCTTTATAAGTGATTAAGTCATTTATGGCTACTAAAATGTCAAGCTAACTTCAGAATAAAATATTGTGTGATCAGGGAAATATTTAATCAAGACAGTCCCCTTAAATAATAAACAAGGAAGAAACTTTCAGACTCCTTAGGAAGATGGAGAAAAATTTGGTCATTCCTTAATTCAGTCATAAAGTATTATGAAATAAGGATAGTGTCTGAATGAAATTTGGAATGGTGCCATTACCAGGATTCTCTGTGTGCTTCATGTTAGTATAAACCTCAGAATTTTTCCTGTTTTCATATTACTCAAGACCACAATTCTTTTTGTCTAGTTTGGAGAAAAGAAGGTTGAGGGGCAGCCTCATTGCTCTCTCAGTTTCCTGAAGAGGGGGAGGTGCTAATCTCTTCTTCCTGGTATCCAGTGACAGGTATGTGGGAAAGCTTGAAAGCTGAGCCAGGAGAAGTTTAGACTGGACATTAAGAAGCATTTCTTTACTGAGAGAGTAGTCAAACACTGAACCAGGCTTCCTAGAGAGATGACCACTGACCTAAGCCTGCCAGTGTTGAAGAGGCATTTGGTCACTGCCCTTGACAATATGCTTTAAGTTTTGGTCAGTCCTGATGTGGTCAGGCAGTTGGACTAGATGATTGCTGTAGGTCCCTTCCAACTGAAGTAATCTATTCTATTCTATTCGATGATATCTTCACTGTTTTGCATTGATTATATCTTGAGTTGAAGTAGCATAACTAGAGAAACAATTACAAAAATAGTGATTTCTTTTCCTGTCTTCTTGATAAAGTGTGGTTTAGTTTGATTTTGACACATCCCTAAATTATTACATGGTTTTCAGAAATTCAAACCTAGAAGAAAAAGAAATTTTCTACAGGTCACTCCACAGATCTATCCTAAATTCTGTACAGCAAATCTTAAAGCACTTGCAAATAAAGACTGAAGTTAAACTAAACTAAACTAATAAAATAAAAATAGCAAAATTTCCAGCTACTGAAAAAAGTGAAAGTCAAGATTCTGAAGGAAGTGACAGATGCAGAATGAGGTAGAAGATGGACTTCAATACATTGTAAGATGAAGGATTAATCAACTGTACAAAAAACAATAAAGAATGGAATTGTTGTACATTGTGGTAATTAATTCAAATCCAAATTAGTCTGGCATTTCTAGAAGCTGGAATCACATCTGACTAAACTATGGTGACAAACAGTCCTACAGTCCTTGTATAAATTCAGGTCCTGTATAGGCAAGACATTGTTTGAAGTTCTACCCATTTACATGTAATGTTGTATTAAAAAAAAAATAAAATAAGAAAAAGGTCTGTTTAAATATAGTGGACCAACAGTGGACCAACAGATGAACAGACAGAATATATGAGGAAATTCTGAAGTACTTTGCTGAGTTGTGATCATTAGGAAAGAAATAAAGATAGGTTTTACTGCTTTGTTGAACCAGGGTGAAACTATTTCAGCAAGTGTATGTATAAATGTGCATACACACACAGAATTTATTGTGTTAGCATTTTTTAAAAGTGAATAAAGATTTCATTGCTCTTATAATTATTGCCTGTGAGCAGTCTTACACTGATCATGGGCAAAAACACAAAAAGACTGGTACAGGACAGCATGGGGAGCCAATACAGACCAAGTGGCAGTGCTTTGGTCCAGGCTCTCATCTTTCATTGTGCTGGGCCCAAGCTTGCCCAGTGGTTGCAATGACCAAGCTTGTTCAGCAACAGGGAAATGGCAATGCTGAGAGGTGACCACAAAAGGTTCTGAGGAGAGATGTGTAAACTTCTCCCTGAGAGCTCGGTTTGGGCACTCCTGAGGAACATTTGGCCCAAGCCTTGGTGATCTCCCCTTAATTGGGATGAAAGGCAAGGTTACTTTCATGGGAACTGGGGAATACCTATCAAGTAGATCACAGGAAGTTTGGACTATAAGAATAGCCCTCACTCACAGGGTGGTGTAATTGTTGTCTACTTACTAAGTGCCTTACCCTAAAAGATATCAGTTTGTGTCTCTGATGGAACTTCATCCCTTCAAGTGGTAGATAGTAGAAAAAAGTGTGACAGCAGTTGATATCATCAGAAATTAATTTTAAAATATTCGCAAAATTGATGGGTTTATGGAAAATAATTTTTAGTGTAAAATGCATATTATATACTGTACGTAGATGCTTAGTTGAAAAAGACAGCTATGGATTTGTGTTCTGTGAAGCTTAGCTTTCCATTCAGGAACTCCTTTTCCCCCCACTCATACAACAAAATAATATTACACTATCAATGCAAGATTACCCCTATCTGTTTACGTATTCCCCTATCAGTGCAATAACTTCTTTTAAGCACCTCAGATGGTCCTGTGAACGCAAAGATTCAGAAAGAAAGTTTTAGTTCCAGTTTAGCAGAGATGAAGATAAGCTGTATTTCCAGTCCTACATTTAGGTACCATGATGTATGCTGAGATGGGACTATGAATGTCATATAATCTGACATGAAGGAGAGGATCAGCAAGTTCATATCAAAAATATCAAACCGTGGATAAAGATAACTATGTTAAAATAATAAACTTAAACTTGTAAAATTAACATAGCTGTGGCTCTATGTTCATGATTCTTGAGGTTCACCCAGCTCATCCAGGATGACCATTATTCTTTCTGGGTAACTTTCTCTACTCTGCTACTGAAAAGTTGCATTCAATGAACCAGATGATCTGCAATTTAATATATTTATTCTTTGCTGTGTTTTCTTTCAGTACCAAGAAAAATTGTCTCAATCTCCTCCTGACCCATGAAATGAGAATCTGTGATCTGTTTGCAACTTTTCTATGTATTTTTAAGTTTTTATCCATAGCCATATTCCATACATATAATCAAAATTTTATATTTTTAGATGGAGAATAGTACATCAAATTTATTCTTTCCTATTTGTGAGCTTTACAATTTTTGTATACATGTGCATGCATGAATGAGAAAAAAATGTTGCAATCTCAACAACAACAACAACAAAATAAATCCAAATTCTAACTATATACATATTTTTACAAATAATGAAATCCATAATTACATAAAAGCTTTCAATGCACTTGAGGCAGCTGGCTGGATTTCATGAGAAATACATTAAAATGTTTTCTTGCTAACCTATTTTTAATCATCCTTATATTTTAAGCAAAAGACAGTACAAGAAATAATAAAGGAAATTGCAATAAAGCTTGAAGGTAAATTAGAAGCAAGCATGGGCTATTTTATTTCTTGCTTTTATGTACTGTTACATCCCTTAATTTTCTTCTCATTGCTTTTATTCAACTTTTTTTTTTCCTACAATTTCCCTTCTCCACTACATGTATGATGAAGATATTGAATACCGTTGTTTTTTTTTTTATATGCAGAAAAGTAATAATCTTGATTGAAACAGAAATATTATTCTTCATCTTGCACACAGTTATATTAAAATGGTAAAAAGTGAAATGATTCTTCAATGTTCTAAAGAAACAATCATTCTGACAGTTAAATGTTAATTAAATTACACTTAATGACATTTCACGTGACATCTAGTGACACTGCCATAATTATTTTGGTCATCTCTATATCTTATTAGCAGCCACAATTACTCTCTCTTTACTTTTCATTTACTTTTCATATACAGTTTCTTATATAGCAAGAGGCAAATGTATAGAGATATTAAATTTTGAAAAACTGTTTTATTAATCTTTAAAGCAATTAACTCCTACATACTTTATTAGATATCGCTATATTTCAGATTTCTTTAAATTTCAGACATTACCTAAAATTTAAAATATATACTTGAATCTCTTTTGTAATAAATTATTGCACATTGGCTGGGACATGAGTGTGCTGCAACAGGAAATTTGTTACTTATCTAGTGCCAGTTATTAGACTGATATTCTACTGCAGAAAGAAATGGTATAGATAGTAAAAAGTAGTATTAGAATCAGTAATTCAAGCTTAATGAAGCAACATTAGCACTTTTATGTTGTACTTTCTAATTAGGAAGTCTGTTAATGAAATTGGGACATTTACTTAATTGCTGTGAACAATTATTTTCAAATTAAGCCTAGCAATTAAATAGCATGATTAAACTCATGGTACAGGCTTTTTAGTAGAGATATGGTAAGTATCTTGCCTGCTGTATTATGCATGGTAGTCAAAACTGCAAAAATCTTCTGATTAGCCAGTGTAAATTAGGTGCATTGCCATTTCACTGAGAGCATGAATGAATATGCAAAAAGGGGGAAAAAAAATCTCTGTTATGAAGGCCAAATAGCATCCAGAAAAACCATTGTAAAAACAAATTGTATTGATAATAGTTTCTCCTGATTTCTTCTATACAAGGGAAGGTCAAGGAGACGAATGCAAATTCATTCCAATAGCTTTCATTCCATGTATCAGGGATGATGAAATAAAATGTATTTCCCCACTAAAGCCACAGTTGATGCTGAAAACCCTTTAAACCATTAGATCTCAACATCTCACATAGGAATTTTTCTGGTGAATGTACTGAGATAATTGAGTAATCTGAACTAGTTTTATCAGTAGTAGTAAGACTGCAGGGTGATAGGTATGATTTCATAGGGCATATATGTTTCTTTGAAACTGTGACACGCTTAGGGCACCACTCATCAATCCAGAAGCCTGGCTGTAGAGTTATGTTTTACATGGGATACAAATCCTGTTGTACACTACTGCTTGATTCTAACAATAAAAATGCCTTGAAACTTAGGAAATGGAAATTTCAATGTTCAGAAAACTAGGTAGAGACCTACTAAGATTATATGATGTTTGCAGTCTTAGAATGGCAGGGAGAAAGAAATATTAATAGCAAGGAATACTGAGATAGTGTTCCCATTTTTCAAGTAATATTTAGGTGCACATTTTATTTTTCATATTAATAGCATACTAAATTTAAGTAATACACAAAAATTTAAATAATAAATGTTCCATCATTTTAATGAAAACTTTGGTAAGTGATTAAAAATAATCAACTGTACAATTTTTGTTTCCAAATGTAAATTGACCCTAGAAGAATCCTTAATCTCACTTTATTGCAATAGTTCAGCATATGTTTATCTACTATTTTTAAGTATTTGGGGAAATATATAGAATTTAATGAGATGTAAACATCAAGCATATTCTGAAGTAGTATGATAAAGGACTTAGAAAGTAAAGGCTGCAAGTTATCTAGTGCAGTGGAACGGATCTAAAACATTTCAAAAAATTAAATGGAAAAGTTTGAATAAATTTGGCCTATGATTTGAATTAACTTTTCTCAAATCAGTCTTATAACATACCATGCTGTCTTGCATTCAGATGTCACTCAATATGAAATAAAATGAGAAAAGTGGAAAATAAAAACAGGATAAAAATAATAAAGAATTAACACACAATTTCTTTCACATTAAAAAAAAGGCGCTAAATAGTGGTTATACTTTGCTTACTATTCAAAAGTGTGCAATTGAAGACATAACGCATTCATTTGTTTGAGCTCCTGTGCAATTACAGCACTCACCCCAACCACCTATCAATCAAAACTTTCTGCTTAATGGCAAAAGTTTCCTTTAGAAAAAATAAGACTAACACTGGGAGGTGATTTTCTTTTTAAAAATTAAATGCAAAGAGATACAGTATCATTCATATATTATAAGGATTCATGCAACTTATTCAACAGAGTCATTACAAAAGTAAACACATTTTTCAGGTTTGAAATGAACATGGTAAAGGAGGAACCTATGATTAAGTGTTATGAAAAATCTGAAGAAATTAATTATTTTTGGAAGATAAAAGGTTTACACAGCTTAACATTCCAAATTGCATGCCACCCAAGGCAAACATCTTACATCAAAATCCAGATCTCTGCAAACACTTTTTGTCACAGGAATTTTTTTTCTACATTTCTCCCCTTTTGACTGATCATTGTTTTTCCTCTCCCAGCCAACTGCTGGAACCCCGAGGGCTCCAGAGGGCCTTGGCAGCTCACTGTGGGATGGGGACTGCGCCCTGTGGGCCCCCAGCCTGGTGGGTGCTGCAGTGGCTCCAAGGCTGGGTGTGAGAGGGAGACAGGAGATGCCTTGCTGGAAGCTGCTTCAGAGCACAGGAATGTATGGTGGCCCTCAGGCACGCATGTCACCTTGGAGGGATGCCTGGCACATGAATCCAAAGCTCATGAATGAGCACTGTACCATCTTCCCCACTACTCATAATAGTAGTCCCACTTAGGAAGGATCTTCTCTCCCTCTCCATGCAGAGAGCAAGATCACAGGCAGAGGGAGTGAGTGTGATTTTGTTCTGGTATAAATGGCCATCACAGAGCCACATGTCAAAACCAAAAAACACTGCTGTGGCTACTGGAAAGAGATGCAGCTGGAGGTGTGGGCACTAAAGCCCTGCCTCATAGCTCATCTTTCCTTTATCATTCCAGGTGAGAGCAGCATACAAACCATTGCTCCACTGGTTGTGAGGTGTCTCGTAGTTTAGTGACCTTTTCGGTTTGCCCAGAGAGTCAGGACATACACCCCATGCCAGCCCACACTCCAGCCATAGTCATTGCCATAGATGGCAGAGCCACGGAGGGTCCATCCCCTGTGAGACCATCCCCCTTTGGGTACCAAGGGCACCCAGACATCCTGAGTTTATTTGCCCCTTCCCATCCTGCATGACCCATCTTTGTAGTCACCCTAACCCTGTCCTGGATGTGGATTTATGACCCTATCACTGACTTCCTGCAGGAAGGGGATGTGCAGACCCTGAGGGCAAAGGTCAGGATCTCTCAGGCTTGCCTTTCCCCACCACAGCACCCTGTGTCAGCTAAGCAGTTTTTGGGTCACAAGAGCACCATGGTTACTGTCACTAGACCTGTTAGGTGGGACTGTGCTCTCTCAGCAAGGTCACTGCCCTCCCTGCTCTGTTGTCAGACTTAACTCCATACTTGCCTCCTCCTGCAGAGCAGAACCATCTTTCCCCTTTGAGTCATTAGTACACCACTATTTACCTACAGAAACAACAATTTAGAATATTTGAAGCAGTATGTCTTGTCAACATACAGTCAAAGAAGACCAAATATCCCAAATGAGCATTGTTAGCATGTTGCAAAACATTAGATAAATGTAGCATAAATTTCCACAAACTTGCTACTTTAATATATTTCCATGGAATATACCAGGATGGAAAACACACTAGTACAACCACTGATGTCACAAATAAAAAAGAAAACAACAAAACATATATTACTATCTCTCCTTTTCAATATGGAATTAATTAGACTACAGACATCTAATTCAGAATTAGAGCAAGTCATGAATATCTTCAAAATAGATTAAGATAGTTTATATATATGATGTGTTTTTTTTTATTTTAAAGCCTAATTATATAGGCATTGCATCAATACATAAAAAAGCAATGACAATATACTTTATAGTATGTTCTACTAGATGACAACACAGTACACTAACTACAAATGCATAACACACTTTCTAAAGTATCTTCAACTTGAGTTTTGTCACCCTGTATCTGGGTAAGACAGAGTATTGTCATTAGTAATAACAGGCCACAAGCTTTCTACTGACTTTGCAAGTCACTTGTCAGGCTTTTTCTGTTTGAAATTTTCATCGGCCTGCACCTTTGTTTGGCTTGTTTTAGCTGTAACAACACTTTCTAGTAGACCAGAGGTTGCTATGGTTAATTTCTTTACTGCTGTTTAACTGTGGTTAATTTGTTTGCATGGGTTGATCATAGTTTTATATAGACAACAGTAACAGACAGTTATTCTAGAATGAGTTATTTATTACTGAAACATAATGTAGCATGGAGAAATATAAGCCTGGTGTGAGAGCAGAGAGCCCATACCAGAAGGTGTCCTCATATCAGGAGATACAGGAAGCACCACAGTAGAACACAGACATGGGATGAGAATGGATGGGACAACGGCTGGAGATGAGACTTATTGGCTATAAGCAACTTTCCATATGCTAATTAAAGAAATGCAAACGGGAGCTAGACAAAACTGGCTTGATTTTAGGGAGAACAGAGAGAACTTGGATATCTAACAGCACATAAAATCCCGAAAAAGCAACAAATATATTGAGATGTAACATGGGGATGCAGACTAATGAAAAAAGGAAAGCTTAATAAGCATGTTAGAAAACATTTGGGAATGGACCTACATGAATTTAAGGCATCTAAGAAAGAAGGAGGAAGGAGCAAGGAAGAGGCAGAAAAACAGTATCAGCTTTAGTTTCTTCCCCATGAGACCTCCAGATGCAGATGACTTGTAGTAGACCACCACTAATATCAGTCTGTGATTTTTCAACATGGAAGGATTATGGATAGATCAGCATAAAATGAGTAAAATGGGTACAAATTAGGAATTATATGTATAAAAGTTCTCAACTAATATTATTAAATATTTTTACTGGTCTCAATTACTAACTTTACTTTTCTAATCTGAATTTTATATTTACTTTATTCACTACTATTGTTCTTTTCCTATTGTTTGAACTGAAGCATTAAATTGAGCAGAAAATAAGAAACTGTTATTAGTGAATCTTCCTTACATAAAGCCTAGGATTTTCTAGATTTGGTGGCTAAGATTTTATCATGGAACTCCATCTACTATGAAAAAGCAAGTCCTTGTAAGCAACTTTACTTAATAAAACTTACCTGGTGTTTATGTATCGGAGGGAAAGTGGGGCAGGAAAGTCAGAATTTGAAATTATAAAAGAATTCAAAGGTTTGTCATCTATCAGACATATTGTGACAAGAGGGATTTGAGAATTAGAGAACATCACACTAAATATACTCAGGAGCAAAAGACTTTGAAGGCATGATATCCAATAGAAATAGCAGAAACAAAAAAGGAGTTATGGTTCCTGAAAATCTTTTATACATATGCCAACCAAGTAAGGCATCCTGATCTTACTACAGGAAAAATATTAAGCTGATAAAATCTGTGCTGTCAAAAGAAGTACTGACAAGTATTAAATCGACTGCCTTATTTGACTCCTCACTCCTTCAAATTAGCACAGTCTTTTAGTTCTGTAATGACTTAATAATTCCAATTTAACAAAAGAAAAATCAATTTATCCATGTCTGGTATTTAAGCTTTCCTTTTGTGTGGATGTGCATATATATGTTCAAACAGAATAGTTAGGTGCTTGCAATTCCTAAAACAATAATCCTTTTATTCTGGAATTTGAAATTATGGAAAAAAATCACTGAATTTCTACCTGAATATTTTTCTTCAGTACACACCATAATAAATATTTTCTGAAGTTTGGTATTATTGTTGCCTGGTTTTAGTTTTGTTGTTTGGGTTTTCTTAATAATAATGTTGGCTTTGTAGTTAAATTCAACTCAGGTTATTTTTTTCTGCAATTATTTCCCTAAGACAGAAAGAAGTACTTCCAAAAGAGATAGTATATTTGGCCATGTTGTATATCCCAGATCCTGCCCCAGTTCGTGTTACAGGTGTGGCTGCAGTGCCACGTTTGTGTCATTCGGTGACAGAGAGGACAAGGCGAGGTCTTCCCCTGGTGCTCTGACCCACGTGGGCTCCCAGGATTTCTCAACAGCCTGACATTATTGCTTTTCTGTTTGTATGTTACATTTGAGAGGCGGCGGGCGTTGGCCGAGTGGCTTAGGGCCCTGCCTGTGGGGCCGGCTCCTCCTCTGAGGACGCCGGTTCGAATCCTGGAGGAACTCGCTGTCACCGTCCGAGCTGCTCGGCCGTGGCAAATGAACCTCAGGAGTAAAGGGAGTGGGGCCAGTTCCGTGCACACTGTGCCTCACCTAAAAAATCCATTGTGCAGGCTTATCCTAAGATCTTCGTTCGCGAAGTCCAGCCAACAACAATATCCCAGATCAAAGCATTTGACTAGGACAGCAAAGGCCAGACTTCAGGAGCCTTCCTTTCCTTAAAATGATTCGAACTATTAGTGTTTTAAAAGTTGCATATAGAAGTTCCATCTATAAGCCAAGCTCTTACACAGTTCAGAAGGATCCTTACACTGAAGTTGTTACTATTAAAGCTTAAGACAACAGATTACAGACAGACACTGACAAATCAAAATGTACAATGAAACATACAATATTATAAATCACAAAGGAATAAATCACATTATTAAGGCTGGATAGTGCACAATATGAACATAATCGGTTCATTTCTGATTGTGTCCAATCAGAACTGCATCAAAAAAACTAGAAGGAATTTTAATAATTGCTTTAAAAAGAAATTACTTTTCCTGGTGAAAAGTGTTGGCAGCTAATTACCTCTTCCCTTTTCTTTTGTAGATAGGCTTACCAGCTAAGATAATTTACAGCAAATTCACAGACAATATCTATCAGGATCCATGTTTAGTATAATCTCTTAGAACAAACTGTAAGTGAAGTTTGAGACTGTACAGTGATTCCATTAGTACTGTGTGAGTCACTGAAATCCTGTTTTGCTTTCCAAGTACAGTATTAATTGTGCATAAGCTTCATGCTGGTTCAGGGGAGGAGTAAAGGTAAGTCTAACCAAAGGCTGAAATACAGGACAATTTTAGATTGGCTTACAGTGACGATATGTTGTCACTTCCCAGAGACTTGGTGGGGCTTTTTCTGTTGTTGTAGGTGGGTTTTTTGAGTAATTTTTAGGCATGACAACATCTGGACATTCATTCATCTGTGACAGTTACCTTGACAAATCAGAGCATTGTTCTCACTAGTGTTACTCTTTATGCAAGAAATATATTACCTAATAGATACGACTATGCTTATATTTATACCAATATGAATACCACAGATACTGAAATTTGTGATATTATCACGCGTGAGTAGTTACATTATAGACAACAGACAGCCATGAAAAATTTTAAGCAATCTATGCCTCTGAAAAAAAATGTCATATTAAGTGTTAATTTTTAGGGGTAATTATGAAGAAGGTATGCCTTGCAGCAACTAATATTTTCATTAGACAGAGTTGGTTTGTAGACATTGATTTAGTATATAACATGGAGATCTTTATTTGTCCTTTCTGAGGAGTCCCTAGGGACAGTATCTAAATCAACAGAAATGTTACATGTGTTTGTACAGCACCTACAGCACTTCAGAAGCATTTATTAAGATAGAAAAAATAACACAGGAATAAATGCAATTGAAGAAACCTTTCACAAAGGGAAATAATAAGAATCAAAGGTTTTAATGATTATGTGGAACAAAGTTCAAGTTGGAAACTTTTAGGAAATAATCTAAAGTTGAATTACTCAAAATATGCAGTAAGCCAACAAAACACATTAAAAGTGGAAGGGTATTTAACTCTTCATGTATTCACACTTGATAAAAAACAACAATGTACATTTGGTAAAGAATTGGACATTACTTAACCCTTATAATACCATGAAGGACTCTAGGAAAACTGAGCTTAAAAAAAAAATAAATTTCTTGGATACTGTCCTGTTAGGGGAATGTGGGGCAATGCTCTATGAGCAATGACCAAGGGATTTATTCCAAACAGAAAGAACTGAAAGACATCTTATGAGCATCTGTGATGGCCTTCAACTATTCTGCAAGACCCTTAAATGTTACTTTTCTTCATTGAATCTGGCTCTTTGAAAAACGAAGAAAAACTCAAACAAATCAGTTTGAATTAAAGTATAAGGAAGGTTGTTCAAAGACTGCAGAGTATTTGGTTTCCTTTTTTCTACAGACACATGGTGAACTCTTTTGTAAGGTCTGGAGGTCTGTAAATCACTGGTATGCACAACATTTTACAATTATTTTTTTTTTCTTCTGTGCTGTAACTAAGTGGCCTTCTGCATTATCAAGTAATCTGTCTCACAAAGGCTATAGGCAAAAATTAACAAGTCTAAAATGGAGAAGTTAGAGCATGAGAGGACAAATGGCTGGGAGAAGGGTTTATTTTGAAGGAGATTAATAGAAATACATGATGCTAAGCTCTGTAACACGCATAGGAAGTGGTGGAGTAAAACAAAATGTAGAACTGAATACTTCAGTTAAATTAACTTAAACAAAACCTTGAAAGAAAGTTTAAAGGGCATCTAGAAATTGTAATATGGAGTGAATTCCATCAAGATTAAAGTTGCAGTGTTTAGAATATGGATGTGACTTGTGTATACAACTGTTCCTGCTCAACATCATTATTTGGGTATGCCAGGTTATCTCACCAACATGAGATATTAAAGTATATGGGATCCTTTGTTATTCTTTAGAAAATATTTACGCAAAGTTTTAGTAAGTACTTTCCTGAGACTACCACTTCAGTAATGAGTTAGCCTTATTTTTTAGGAAAATCATGAAATTATGCATTGACATACATTGTTGTACCATTATTTCCACTCACCCCAGGGGATTATCTATGACTCTCGTACTGTTGAGCGCTCTGAAGCCTATAGAAGACTGTAAATAAGTTCAGCCTGGAGATTTGCATAGATCTTATAGAGCCATTTATTCCCATATTCAGATGATGTATCACAGAAGATATGTTGCTGTTAATGAGGTCCTGGAAAGCAGAGTGCCATACCAACATTTCAAAATGTCTCAAGAGCTGTTACAGCCTGCTTGCTTCTTCTGTGCCATTTAAGAATTTAAAGATACTGAAGACCCTTACTACTTCTTCCATGTATTCATCTCCCCTCCCTCTTTTTCCCCTAGACCCTACTCAGGACTCTGTGTAAGGGAATGAGATAGAGGCAAAATACAAGCTAGAATGTTCTGTTTGTATTGGTCATGGAGAGGCAGGAGAGAGCTGCTAAAAATGCAGTCTGAATAGCTGATGAAAAGTTAAGACAATGGTGTCTACCCAAGTCTCCCGTAGGGTGACTGTGGATGACTGTACATAATAGGATGGCTCTTACACTTTTCCATGCAGTAGATTTCAACCTGCGATACTCTGTCATTTCCTCATCTGCATGTGCCACTGTTTAGATGCTCATTCCCAGGGAGGCTGTCAAAATCACAGTTCAACAAAAGAATATTGTGGTAGACAACAAGATAATGCTCAAAATGCTGAATTTCACAGAAAAAGAGGTATTTTTGAATGCACTTCAGTTTATATATGTGTGGGATACCCTGCATCTTAGAAATTTTCAGAGTACTGTGCTGAGCAAAAATAGTACAGCTTCCCTGTGACAAGGTTTGTACTGTTTGTACTGTTCCCTTGGAATCACGCTAGGGGAAAGCATTTGTTTAGTTCCACTGTAAAATCTACGCAGTTCCCAGAATTCCTAACAGCATCTGCTCCTTGGCTTTAACACAGAAATAGTACTAAATGGAAAAAAAAAAAAAAAAAAAAGNNNAAAAAAAAAAAAAAAGAAAATCTTTTAAAGTCACTGTGCTGAAATTATTAATGGGAAAATTTACTTCATTACACTTCCTTACCTCATTCAGTCTCATGCTGATGGATAGTCTATAATTACTCATTTTAAATGTAAGGAACTACATGGGAATGAAAATTAACTTTGAAATCTTGTTGCATTTTGGAAACACCTGAGAGCCTTGAAAAGAAAAAGTAAAATATTTCAATTTTATGTTGTTTTTTTTTTGCCTAATGAAACCGAAAACTTGGTAAGATTTTAACTTCTTCATACTGTTTGGAACATGCAAAATCATATGAAGAAGTCCTTCTGACTAGCAAGTATTTGCATTGGTCATGATACATACTGCACTCCACTAAGGCACAAAAGTAATGGATTACTGTAACTGATGAATCTTTCTAGCACTTAATGCTTGTGATCTTCAACATTAACTTAAGTACAAATGTTTCATCATCTTTTTATAACACACAATTTTATCATTTCCTAAAGAGATCACAATATAAAAACTAAGATAAATTTTACCAAGTCATTATCTGTAGAATCTACAAGGTAAACTCCAGATCTAGAAGTAATCCTGATAAATTCTTGCACTTGTGTCTCTAACATTAGTAGGACTCCCTGGGGGCCACTTCCATGAAGTGTATTGAAGTATATCTCTATTTTTTCTATGTTGGGTCAAACACTTGGTAGATTACCTATGCTGCAAAGAGCTGCAAAAAGCTTTTTATCCTTTTCATCTACATGTTTATTGGTAGGAATTTAAGCAGTTAGATATTACTTAGAGAATAATTAAATTTTGCTCAAAAGCTTTTCAAATTCCTTTAGGGTTTGGCAGTTGCAAATTATTATAAAAATCTTTCTCTAGTTTTTCTAAGCACTGAGCAGAGTATCAAATCAAGTATGTTATTTTAAACTAATACTTTGATCTTAAATTCTAGTCAACTAAATATGACTTCCTGCAATAGTTCCCTCTGTTCCCTATTCCTTCTGTAAGTAGCATTATTGAAGTATAGATGAAGAATGCTGGTTTGAGATTTTTGTAAAAATATTTCTTTTATGCATGTGCAATGAAAATTTGTGCGAAACACAAATTAAACAATAGCAAAATCGAGCACATGGAGTAATTTTAAAAGGAGTGCATTTCCTGAGTAGATACAATCCTGGAACAGACCTGCCTTTGTCGCTGCAGTGGCACACTGCTGACTCATGTTCAGCTTGTTGCCCACCAGGGCTCCAAGGCCCCTTTCAGCAAAGCTGCTCCCCAGCCACTCACATCTTTGCCTGTAGAGGGCTTTTTAGTTATTACATTCCAGGTTCAGGAAACTCCACGTGTCTTTTATATAAAACTCCATACCATTCTTGCTAGCTCACTCTTCCAGCCTGGCAAGGTCACCTCTCTGTGGGATGGCTTGCCCTTTTGATGTGTTCACCTCACCACCCAGTTCTATATTGTCAGCAAACTTTGTGAGGGTACTTTCAACCCCATCATCCATGTAATCTGTGAATATGTGGAACAACATGGGGCCTAGTATCAATCCCTGAGGGACACCCCTTGTGAGAGGTTGACAACCTCAGTAAAAACCATTTGATTACCATCTTCTGGGTGTGAACTGTTAGCCAATTTCCCACATACCTCACAAACTACTTGTCCAATCTGTATCTTTCCAGTTGGTTGAGGGGAGGTTGTAAAGAACAGTGCTGAACACTTTGCTGAAGTCCAGGTAAAGAGATTAAGTAAGGAGGTATTTTTATGTCTCTGCAATGTCAGTAAAGTTAATTCTGACCATGATTTCATTGCTTACTTTTCCAACTGATAAGTCAGATACCTGAGAAGGTAACTGAAAAACCTTAAAACACATTTTGTGGGTTGGCAGGAAATATTTTGTACAGGAAAGTGTTAAGTAGGGAAACTCAGTACATGTAGCTTACTACAAAATAAAAATAGGTAAAAACTGAAAAGTAATTAGGTTACAGTGTATAACTGCCTTCACAAAGACATGATGGACATTGTAAATCTCTGGAGTCTAGTAGCCAAAGGCAAAAGAAAAAGCAATCAAGAGAAATTAAAATCAGAAGTAAGGATAAACACATATGTTCTATGTGTAGTTCAAGATTGAAATTCAGCTATTCAGAAATCTATATTCTTTTCCTATCAATTTCCCAAAATGACCTTCATGGTTTCCCAATTTATCTCTGTGGTAAATTCAGCTCTAGGTAAATGAAGGAATGTTCTACATTTAACAAACACTTCTGTAATCTATTAGTAAAGAAAAACACTTTCTCAGCCAACTCAGAGGTATTATTCAAATTTAGCTTTAGAATTTAGAGGGAGAGATCAGAGCTTCATTGAACAATTTTTTTCTCTTTGGAGTTAGGATATCACAGCAACCCTGTGTTTGAGTTCAAAGGAGCCACACTGCCACAGGAGGTCCTATTCATACTGAGCCTCAAATAGACACTCAAACAGTAATTTTCTGATCATTGAAAGGCATTCATGAAGTATCCATAGTGCTGAGATAGTCAAAACCTTGCAGATACTGTATTTGTAGAAGGGTTTTAGAATGTTTGAGAGGTAAAAATTGAATGTCATCTAACAATAAAACCTTCCTGTTTTTATATCCATGAATTGCATTCTTCTCAGCCAGCACAAGCCCCCTTTTCTTCATTCCTTTTCTGTGGTACCATCGTGGCCCATCCATCCTTTCTTATTGCTTCTCTTCTAGAATTAAGGTCTGGCTCTTTTTCCAATACCTAAAGGTATTTTGTCTCCTCTTGATTCAGCACCCTATCTGCCCTATGTTACACCAGATACTGAGCAGTCTTTGGAATAAAAGTCTCTGAAAACCTAGGCACCTCATATTCTCAGATCCTGTGAGGCAAGAGAAATAAAAAAGTAATACTTTGCAATTGCAGGTGTCATGCTGGCTTAGTTTGTTACTATATTCATTTTTTTATTGGAAAGAGAAGAGGGGAAGTGAAGAAGATCAGGATGCTGAACGTCATTTCTCAGTATGAACAGGTGTTAAGAGGACTTGGAGATATAGAAATGAGTTAACAGGAATATTACTTAGTCCAAGTGGTGTGTTTCTTCTTTTGCAAGCACCCCTATATGAAATATGTACAAAATAAACACTTCACAATAAAAATAATCAAACAAAACAAGGGGAAGAAACAAAACTCAAGAAATTATATTTTTGAAAAAATAAAGGGGAGTCATGAATGATACACAATGCTGCTTCACCAGTGTCTTTTTGTTACTATGAGTTGCAGTGGAAGAGCAAAACTACCAATTCAGGAACCAAAGGCAAAGTAGGTCCTGTTGTGCAACATATTGCAGTGCATGCTTGCAGTGAATTGGTTACACTGAAACACTATCTGTTTTTAAAATACTTCATAGAATCATTTAACTTTGAAAAGACCTTTGAGATCGTCAAGTCCAACCATGAACTTAATGCTGCCAAGCTCACCACTAAATCATGGCCCTAAGCCCCACATCTGTAGGTCTTTTAAATACCTCTAGGGATGGTGACTCATTTATCTGGCAGTCTATTGCAATATTTAACCATGAGATGAAATTTTTCCTAATATTCATTGTAAACCTCCCCTGGTGCAATGTGGGACCATTTTATCTTATCCTACCACTTGTTACCTGGGAGAAGAGACCAACACCCACCTCGCTGCAACCTTCTTTCAGATACCTATAGACAGTGATAAGGCCTCCTCTGAGCATCATCTAAATCTCCTCTTGTCCAGACGAAACAACCCCAGTCCCCTTCGCTCCCCCTCATCAGCCTTTTGCCCCAGCCCAACCCTTCACCAGCTCCACAGTCTTTCTCTACACATGCTCCAGCACCTCAGCGTTTTTCTTCTAGTGAGGGGTCCAGAATTGGACACAGAATTTGAGATGGGGTCCCACCAGTGCCAATTACAGGAGGAAAATCACTTCACTTGTCCTGTTGCCATGCTATTTTTGATACAGGTCAGGGTGCCATTGGCCTTCTTAGCCACGTGGGCACACTGCTGGATCATGTTCAGCCAGCTGTCAACCAGAACCCCCAGGCCCTTTTCTGCCTTGCACATTTCCAGCCACTCTTTCCAAACCTGTAGTGCTGCATGGGATTGTTGTGACCAAACTGCAGGACCTGACACTTGGCCTGGGCAGCCTGTTGCAATATTTAACAAATCTTTCCCTGAAGAAACTTGTTGATGTTTGTCTCATCAATCCAGTCTGTCTAGGTTCCTCTGAGGAGCCTTCCTGCCCTCGAGCAGATCAACATTCCTGCCCAACTTGGTGTTGTCTCTAAGAGTGCACTTGATCCACTTGTCCAGATCATTGTAAAGATATTAAACAGGACTAATCGAAATGCTGAACCCTGGGGAACACCACTAGGTGACAGCCACCAACTGGATGTGGCTCCATTCACTAACACTCTTTGGGTTCAGCCATCCAGTCACATTTTTACCCAGAACAGTGCACTTGTCCAAGCCGTAAGCAGTCAGTGTCTCTGGGAGAATTTAGAGGCAAATTGTGTCAAGGACTTTTACAAAGTCCAGGTAAATGACATCCACAGCCTCATCTACTAAGTGGCTTATTTTATCACAGAAGGATTGGATTATGAGTATCACAATTATTTCTCTTAATAAGTTTCATTAATCTTTAGAAGAGGCCCAGGCAGATAAAATAAACAAATAAACTCTAAAACACCAGCACCAAAAAAAAACAAAACCAAAAAATACCAAAACCCCACAGTGTCTCACGAGAATTTCAGGTTTGAGAATTTACAATTTAGTTCGTTGTCAATACTCAACATCAATATGCCTCAAATACATATTATGCAGCATACATGGAATGGCATCCACCCTTTATGTGACCCCCCAGTAGTAAATTTTTCATTTGGGAAAAATGAAAAGCAGTTCTGAAAGGAAAATGGCAGGCCACCAGAATATTTCATATTCTGATGAAGAAGCATATATGCATATCTAAATAGGAAATAAGTTGATGATTCTGTTAATATTTCCTATAATACTTCTAAACAGAAGCATTAACAGAATAACTTTCAACCTGAAGAATACCTGTCAAATTTATTTTCAATCTCTTTTGTCTACTTCAATTAAAATTATAGCTGGTAAAATTGTCATAAAATTAAACTTGATTCAACATACATTTCATATTGCATGACCTATGCACTTTAAGCTGATATAACACTAGCATATAAACTAATTTAAAGTGGTTTTCTATATATTCACTATTAGAGGAAGGTCTTTTGGGGTTCTTTTTTTTTTTTTTTTTTGAGTGAGACATATTCAGAAAATGCTATTTCTTGGAAATTATGTGTTCCATGTAAACATTAATTTCAACAAAGTCTCAACAGATAATCTTCTAAAGAATTCAGAATAGGGAAAAATATTTGTTTTCTGTCTAATAAGATGCTGTAAAACATGAATTACAAATACATTTGCATTACATTTTTTAATGTACATTTAACATTCTCAACTTTATTTCTATTAAAAATCTATACATCTCTGACATTCCTAACAGGATTATATCACTGTAATATTTTGTAGTATATATATTATATAAAATAGAATTCTGCAATCCCTTTCATGTAACAGTGAATAATGTGCTGAGGAAGCTTTCCTTTTAAGAGATAATGACTAGAACATTGCGTGTACGTAGCCCTTTGTGCACAGGACACATAGTAGGATGGTGTGGAAACAACCACAGATGGAACAGCAGAGTGTAACAAAAGACAGACATCAAACAATATGACAATGCAGCATAATGGGAAGCAAGTGGAAAGCCAGAGCATGAAGTCTTTAATGAGATATAGAATAGGATTTCTCCTCCCTTTCAGTACATAAACACAAGGGCAGTAATTTAGAAGAGTGAGAGGCATGTTTACGTCAAGAGTGCAGTGAAGCTCTAGGTTTGGATATGAATCTATCAAATTTGTCCAAGCATGTTTTATGGTATTTCAGCATTTCCAATTCAAGCTGTAAAGCAGGAAGGAAATCAACATTGCCAAAGTCTAAAAAGAGCTTAACATAAGAACGAATTCTAAACCAATTTTAAAGGTCTATCCTTGCATTCTTTGTGAAAAGATTCATCAAAAAAAGAAAAGATGAAACTAAAACAAAATAGGTCCTTATAAATATTGTTTAAAGACTATGTTTATAAGCACAAAAGGAAAGGTATTCAAAATGCACATTTTGTTTTGTTTTCTCTTTGCTGTCTTTTGTGCTAAATACTGCAGGTGCCATCGGACAAACCTGGTGTAAAGAAGCATGCCCTGCAATACCTTGCACAACAGTGCCACTGTAGATGGAGATAATTTTATCTCTAAGTTAATGCCATGCAGATACCTTTGAGCACAAAAAGAAGCAGTTGTACATAAATTCAATTTGATGAGAATTCAATACAAAGCAGACTCTATATGAATGTTAGATATATTGCATTGAGTTCCTCTTTTGGGATAAAAAAAGTCACTTGTCAATTTATTTCTTTTAACACTAGCCAAAAACAAGGCTTTGGATGGATTTACAGAATCCATGTCTGCACTGACCCTGAAAGAATCAAAAGCAATTACCAGAAAATGATAAAATAAAGAGAGTGTGAGACAGATACATATCAAACTTTATTTTTTTCTTTTTTTTTTTCCTTTTTTTTTCAAGAAACAGCAGGAACAGACTTGCTGGCTGTGTTCCAGTTTCAATATCTGTTTTCATTCTAAATTACTTCAATTCTTTCTTCCTGTAATTAAATGTTTTACAAGTGGGGTGCTAGTTCACCTTATCTCGTCCATAAAGTAGAGTAATTCCCCCATTAATGGAAAGATAAGGGGGGAAAAAGTGGAATGAACCTGGTGCTTAGTTGTGAATTAAGACCTAAAGAAGAACATAAGTGAGACGTTAATTTAGTTTGTGTTTAACTTTCTTTCCCCCCATATTTTTCACTTAATGTTTCTATTTCTGATTTTATCTTAGGAAAAACAATATAAAAAGCAGCTCCTACTACCATGAAACATTCTGAGCTAGAAAGTAATCAAGAAAATACTGTGTTTCTGACCCTATTTTTAAGCTGTAAACTAACCATTTTAATCAAATAGATTTTCAGTCTTTTCCAGATTTAGAGTGTTGTGTGAAGTTCGTTTTATGTAACCAAGTACTTCAGTCATCTTCTTAATGCAAAAGGCTGATTCCTGTTCCCATGTTTTGAAACTTTGGTACTAGGAGTTCTAAGCAGTAAGTAAAAATCCATACATCTTCACTCTATAGAGTAATTTTCCCTCTTTCTTATCAACGTGGAAACTGTATGGAAGAGCAGAGGTTGCTAGAGAGTTAAAATGACTCTGTCTGTTGTTCTGCTTGTAATATCACATTTTGGTAAGAGAAGTTCTAAAACCAAAGTAAAAAAAACCCATTAGTTTGGTGTAGCTATTAACCAGCACACTATGTGTGAGATATGATATTGAAAGGCATGAATAACGAGATCTACTAAAAGTAAAAACAATACAATTAACAGTCAAACTACACTGCATTTACAAACTCAGACTACAGACCAGAAAAACTCAGCCTTGATGATCAACTAGATTTCAAAATGAAGAAGGAAAGGAAAAGAAAACATTGGAAACAGTATCAAGAAATGAGTCTGAATGGAAGATAAAGATAAGCTACTGATGGTGGAGTCTTTGCTATTTCACTGAAGAAACAATGAGAAGTGGGAAAGACTGATGCTAGAAATAAGCCTGAAAACCATATTTACAGCTGATGAAGGTGTATAATGAGTGATGCAACTCTCAAGAGAATGAGATGGAATTTTTTACTTGAAATGAAGAATCAAAAGGAAAACAGATGACTTAAAGATGACTTTCATCTAAAAATTCTGGAATGGTACAATTTTAATAATTAGATGCAGACTGATCATCTAACAAGACCAATGGCTTTGAGAAAGAGATCAACAAGGAAATTTCTTCCAAAAATCCACGGGCAACTGAATCATTCAAAGAAAAAAAAAAAGGGCAGAAGGCATTACAGTTATTTTTAAGTGAGAGACGTATCAGTAAAGACACTGCAACATAAAGCTTAATACATTCTTGAAAAAAAAAAGATCCTAAGAATCAGGGTAACTTTTTAGGCCTGTATAACCTCTATCCTGTGCAGCTTCATTGGTCACTTGTTTAATATCAGTTCAACAATATCTGCACTACACTACTGCCTAAGCAAAAGGTTTCGTAGGTACTGATATAAACTTAAGGTGACACTTATAAAATATGGGGGACAGGATGGATAACTCATTCAAGAACANAAAAAAAAAGGTGGGGGGAGAAAAGACAACTTGTATAAATACACAGCTGTAACAGATCATCTACACTGAGACTCAGACACAGACATCTCCAATATGCACACTGTGCAATAAAAAAACTGCCAGCCACCCAGCTACCATATTTACAATCATTCTATTGGATCAATGACCCATTTCAGCTGCATTGTAAAGTCAGCAGCAATGCAATCCCAACAGCACAAAGCTCTAACAGCCTGGAAGATTGTGACTAAAGGTTAGGGGACATACAATAAAACCTTTCAGTGGCTGGTGAATAAATTCAGGCTCTCAGTAAAAAACTCACAGAACAAGATATGTTTCTGCATTGACTTTACAACAGCTGACACCAAGGTGCCAGAAGAGGAAGGACATCACTGTAGCTTCTGTTCAGCTTTTTAATAGAATATGAAGAGAATACATCCTTCCAGTAAATTCACATGAAGAGCGAGTTGCATTGTGCACATCAACAAAAATGCAAAGACAAACCAGAGAAGAAAATTTAGTAAGCCTGTGAAGAAGAAGCACATTTCATCCCTTGAGACTAGTACAACACTGATGAGCAGACTTGTAATAGAAAGACAACTTTTAAGTAAACAGAGTATCTACATTGAGAGATACTTCCTGATTTAACCATGGCAACATCATTCACAGTGCTTGTGACACTAAATATGTTCAGGGATTTTACATATGATGTCTCAATTTTCCTCATGCCTTTTTAGTAAGTGTCATAGGACAAGAATACTTGTAAAAGTTTTCTAAGGAATATAAGAATATCAGACAGTCAAGATTATAGATGATGATCTTGTAACAGAAAGAACATTGAAAAAAAAGGCAACCCAGGACTATAGAAAACCATAAGGTATCTACACCCCAACTACTATTCAACGGCTGCCAGCATTTGAATACCAACCTAGAAGAAGATGGGCTGATTTAAGAATAAAATGTTTAGCTATCATCATATAAATAAATTACTCCTGGCCTGCAACAATTTGTAGGTGGGGGACATTCCTACAAAAGTGGTATCTCTGTGTTTGATAGTCCTCAATGGATGTCAGTGGGTTTTTCAATCACCCTTTGGACTGAAAGTGAATTTTTATGATTTTTTTGCAGCCTCAATTTGCATTATATGAAAAGCCCAAAAAGGATATCTCTTGACTTTGGAAAACTTCCAGCCAGAGAAAGTGAGAACCACTAAAGAAAGGCTGAGTAGAAAAAGTTTGAAGAGAGTACATTCACTGAGGTGAAAGCCAACTATTTTTCCTGATTGGGTGAGTATATATGAGAATCCTTTGAAGCCTTCAAATAGTTAATAACCACTGTGCAAGTGTAAGAATACTTATACACAGTTTAAAATAGATGTTAAAAGAGGCAGTTTTACTGGTACTGTGTGGTAATAAAACAGTGAGAGTTAAAGTTTACTTTCAAAATTATCAAAATATGATCAGCTTTGCATTGGTGAAACTTCCCCTAGCCACCTTGAATACTTCCACAAGACTGTTTTAAGTACTTGCTCAGTCATGTAGAAAATCTGTGTACTGGTGAGGAACTAAATTAGGATTTCTTAGACGCTAGTTAGTTTTTTAACCACCAGCTCTTATTCTCTTATTCTCAGTAACTACAGAATACTTTTTTGCACCTTTTTTTTCACTTGATGCTCTTCAATTTCCAGGATTAGAATAAAAATAAAAAGTACCTGGCTTGACTGCTTAAAGAGACAGCCCTTGTAAACTGATTCTATTCTGTCACAGTAGTTACGCTAAACAGTGGAGAGATCTTTTCCTTCTGAGTGACAAAATCAAAGAAGTCATTGGAATATTGCCTCTACTGTTTTTGAACTACTGAGAACCAAAAATCTGAGTGCTTGCTACTCATGAGCATGTCGACAGCAAAGCACTAGACAGTGTATTTCAAAAAGCTGTTCTAACGAATAAATACATAATACAAGCAAAAAAATCCCTCTAAACACCAACAATGTAGCTGTGCCACCTTCTTTACACTCAGCCCCTATTAGACCAGACTACATATTTGAGGACTATTTGAACCCAAATTGTAGACCTTTATTGCTTTTCAAAGAAAGAA